>QVTF01009722.1:0-162136 GCA_003573665.1 Oxygymnocypris stewartii | reverse complement strand
TTGAGTGTTAAATCCTGTCATTTTACATTATTGACAAAATTTGCCTATTTTGATATTGTGCAGTGCTTTGTTACAATTTGTATTGTTAAAGGCGCTATATAAATAAAGGTGACTTGACTTGACTTGACTTGATGACTGCTGACAGGTGGCGGTGATCAGTAATTAGGTGAGTTGGATCTGGTGTGTGTAGTTGGTATTGACCGAGGGGACTGTGATGACAGTGACTCCCTGACAACGTCACTGGAAGATTAGCATTCTTGTGTTCTAGCAGTGGTGATAAACTGAAGCCAAAACGCGAGAGTGTAATAAAGACACAATGATGGCAGGACTGTTTGAGACAGTTCTTACACTATTAATAGTCAAATACACTATTTCAATAGGTGCAGAAACAACTTTATATTTGTGTTTGTTCATAAAGAGACACTCAGACAACTCTATAAGAACTTAGCGAATATGCTGTGAAAAATCCAAGACTAAAAACCTCTGGATCAGGGGACTCCGTGGGCCATGGCGGGTAGCCATGGCCCCTCCAGCCAAAAACTGAAGGAGTAAATAACAAATATTGAATAATAAATATTCACACTGAAAATTAATATATTGGTAAAGTCTTGATTGAAGTAACTGAACTCACCAGTGAAGTATATTCTGGTGGTGTTGCTGAGTTTTGGAGGTGTACCTGTTTTCATACAGTAATAAACTCCTAATTCATCAGCAGTCATATAATTAATAACCAGATAATGTTTAAACTGCACTGAATATTTATTTCTGAATGTATTATTCAAGTAAAAAGGTGATGTTGTAGATGACATTGATCGTAGAATCACTGTTGGAGGATCTGCTGTTTTCAGTAAAATCCAATAAACCTCATTTTCATCAAGATCACAGTTTATGGTCACATTTGATCCCAGATCAGTTAATAGATCTGACACACCATACTGACAACAGATCAATACATCTAAAATATAAAAACAACAACAAAAAACATAGTTTAAAGTAGCTGTTTAAAACCACTGTGATTCATTACTAATCACAATTACTAAACATATATATGTTATGTAAAAAACTCACAGAGCTGAAGTTGAATGATCTTCATGTTGTTGCAGTGATTAAAATGTTTCAAAGTTAATGTTTACTTCCACACAGCAGTTAAGATGGAGTCACAGCTCTGAAGCAAAGACAGTAATAAAAAAAAAGAGGAAGTCAAGTTTGCTGACCAAACTAAATACAGTATTTCAACATCTAATTCCCCATCACAAGGTAGCCCCCCCCCCCCCCCATTTTCTTGGGTGGATTGCTGCCGGCCGGGGGGCACTTGGGAAGCGCGGACTCTTGGGGGTGTTCGAGAGGCGTGGACACCTGGGGGGGGGGGGGGGGGTCACCTTGTGATTGACACAAGGAAGTGTGGATAGTTATTCTGTTTTATTATGAATGGCATTCCAGCTTTTATTATGAGGGCAGCAGACTAACCAGGTCTTCACACCAGGGCACCATTTACCAATGAATGTGATGATGACGGTTAATACACTGTCTGTCTGTTCATACAATCATCAAGCCTGAACTGTATCTATTTCCTGGTCTATTTACAAATCTACTTTCTAAAATATAGATTTTTACTGTAAAGAGTGACAACAATTCCCAGTCTATAATACACCTTCATGTTACAATGAAAAGCAATTTATTTTTGACGTCAAAGCTGACGTCCGTAACTTTTTTGGGGTAAAAATAATCCTAAATCAATATTTGAGCAAGTCCATAATTAGCTTTTTGGGTTAAAATAATTTCTTAATATGATATTTGAATGGCATGACAATTAGATATTAGACTGTACAGAAATTGAAATCTACATGCTAATACACACTATACTCAGAGTCACGTAATACAGATGTTGTTAAAATTAATAATTTGAGAATAAAGTATAACAATAATAATAATTTGCACGGTTTAATGTGGTATGAGCTAACCAATCTTTAGATTGAATCAACATTGCAGCGTGGTTTATGTTAATGCTTTTTTCTTCAGTTTGTCAAAACAAACGTGGCAGATTAGTTAACTACTTGTTCAGATGGCAATATATGGTGAAAATTCATATTTGGGTCTTATATTTCAAGACGTAGGCTAGAATCTGTGATTGTGAAGTACAGTAAATATCCACACCGGTGTGGTGACTGACAGCTGCACGTTCACCTCAAAACACTAGATTCATCCACACTGGAGCCGTGCCGGAGCACAACCCCATGCACAGAAGATAATTCTGCAAAAAGCTGCAATTCCAGGTTTTCAAGCAGAGATGGCAACAACAAGGCAAAACTTACAGACTGCTGTTTTAAGTATATGCACACAATAACCTGCATGATATTTAAGATGTCATATAATCACAGAATGCATGGTTTCACATACATTTACTTTATATTGATGCTAACTGGTTTGGGCATTGCAGTTTACAACTTGTGTCCACTGTAGATCAGCATTATAAAAGTGTTTTTCCAGCTGTAATGTTTTTATTTCAAAAACTAAGAATGAGACAATGAAATCAGATTCAACGATTACTAGGTTATATGCTCCCTGAAAATGAAAGATGGAGAGATGCCAAATAATTGTCAAAAGACTACATAATTGAAAATACACAACTATAACACCTGCATTTGTCTAATAAGAAAAGCATTGATATTTTTGAACTATATTAAAAAAAAATTTGAACTATTCTTAAAGAAAAATAATTTAACGATCAGCTCAGTGATCAGAAGATAATTCATCAGAGCATTTATGAATCAAATGATCTACCATTGTTTCTAATTGTAATCAATAAACTCCACTGTATGAATGTGACAATTAGTTAACACAGTTGAGTTGATTCTGTAAAGAAAGTGTCTACAGTCTGGTACTGTAAGGTCACTCCATCATAGCAGTTAAGTGTACTGCTCGGAGACATGTCTAGGGAATCCAAATGCAAACTTTATTGAGTGTAGTCAATTACCATGTTCAATTAAACAAGCAAAAGGTCAAAACCACAGTATAAACAATCCAGATCACAACAAAGGTCCAAGGCACAGTAAAATCTAAGGAAAGAGGAAGCAGAGAACCAAGACCATGACAAGAACCAAGGAAAACATCCTGAGATGCAGAGCAACACTAACAGTCAGAAAGACTTTGCAAATTCTAGCAAGTTTTAAATAGCCAATCATGAATGAGATTGTTACACAAAAGTTGCAGGGATCAGAACATAATGAGTCCAGGAAATGAATCATGGGAAATTAAGTTCACGATACATTCTAGAAGACAGGAAGAATACCCACTGGTGGAGTTCAGGGGCACTCCAGCTGGGGATCATATCAATTATATTATTATCTCTGGGCTGGACTGGAGCAACCAAATTAGAGGCCTAGTTATCTAAAAAACAAAGTAAATGCAAATTAAAATAGTCACAGAGCAAATTAACTGGCAAATTAACCAGTGATGTATAGTCTGGTGATCTTGCTGAATTTTGGAGGTATTTTATACAGTAATAAACTCATAATAACGTAATACATGCTCAACAATCATGTTATGTTCTTGTCTATACATTTACAATAGAATTTGAAATATTGTATGCAGTCTGTGCTTAACGGAGTTTTAACACAGTTGCTCCATATATTCACCATATAAAATCTCCTAGCATTGAGAAATATGATTTTCTGTGCAGAAAATATACTGTATGCATGACCTTTATTTGCTATCACTTTTAAACACATTTTAAAACATCTTCACACTTGTACTATTAAAAGAAGAAAACAAATCACTAAGCATCAGCTACTGTGTGCCAGGATCATGTTGTGCTTCATTGTGTTTGTTCATATTCTTGTGTTTCCGTTCAGTTCAGTTCTCATTTCAGTAATTACTTGTTTGCTACCTTTGTTTCTGATTAATCCCACCTGTTTCTTGTTTAGTTCTCTGTGTATAAGTAGGCTACTCACTGTTTGTGCTTATTCCTTTGCTGGTTCTTTGCCTGGTTAGACATGCTTTATGTTAGTTTCCTGGCATGTGTTCTCCTAGTTGGCTCTTAAAATAATGGTTTTATACTCATTGCATCATTCACCACAACTTCCCTGAAACTGTGAGAGTGCTGAGCTCTGGCAAAGTATTTTAATAAAGCCACTAAGTTTCAGTTGTTGCTTGACTAAAGACAGCAGACTTCATCATCAACCTATATTTAATTAACTTAGGCTGTTTTCTTTCTAATACAGAACAATTATATTCTACCAGTTTCTTTTACAAATTATTTAAACACAAATACACATTTATCGTCTAAAAAATGTTATGTTTGGCTTGGTTAGTGTTGTTTGTGTACTGCCAACCAGTTTATGGTTAGAAATTTGAGAGCTTCATGAATATCAAAAAACAGTTAACGAAATGGCATGTTCACCAAATTTTTCAGTATTTAAGATTTGTATGCTATATATATATATATATATATATATATCAGTTTCTATGCTTTATGAAACTTAGCTGAAATCAATGAATAGATAATCAAGAAGTAAAACTTGTAAATGTTATATTCTAATTGAAGGGGTCAGAAATCCAGAATAGATATCTCCAATAATAATCCTATAATGTACAATACAAATACGAGATGAGTCATACTCAACATGTGTTAAAATTGAGTGGTCACTGTTTTGCATTATTACACACTATTTTCCCTATTGAATACTGTAAAGGTGCTTTGACACAATCTATATTGTTAAAATCATATATAAATAACGGTGACTTGGCCTGACTTGACTTCATGACTTTGGTGGCTTTAATGCAGCATAGTGGCTTATATTGGTGGCTTCGGTGGCTTTAGTGCAGTTGGCTTGGCTGGAATTAATATTTTTGTGCAGCTTGACAAAGTCAACCTCAGCATACTGAAAAAGCAACGAGGAAAATAGTATAAGTATTTCAGCTGGAGCTCCTGAACCAAAATGAATGTTTTACGGTAATCATATTAATTATGGCTTCACATATTTTACCTGTAATTGGTCTGGGGATTGCTGTTCTGTAACTTGTATCTGCTGTATATCAGAATTAGGTTGTCTTGAGTGGTCTTGAAACCTTCTGCTTCCAAAAACAAAAACTTTTAATAATCCTATGAACAGAAGAGTAATTCAGTTAACAAACTTCAAAGATATATTTGAAGACACATAAATACCAAAAAATTATACTAAATACTAAATAATTTACATTTTTTTTTTATATAAAATTTGTTAATTACATTTTAATTAGAGAGCAATAACTCACCTATCACGATAATGATCAGTAGTCCGTTCATCAGAGCAGATATGATAATAATCTGCCATTGTGTCCAATTCTGATCAATAACCGCTGTATGATTGTGACACTCAGTTAGTTGGACTGGTTATGTAATGAAAGTGTTAAAGTTACAGTAGCAAATATCAGTCTTCACTGAAGCACAATATGTATAACATATTAAACTCTGTGTGGAGCAATCAATGATATGAATAAGCATGATTTTCATGAGTTTGTAAAAACTGAAGGAGTAAATAACAAATATTGAATAATAAATATTCACACTGAAAATTAATATATTGGTAAAGTCTTGATTGAGGTAACTGAACTCACCAGTGAAGTATATTCTGGTGGTGTTGCTGAGTTTTGGAGGTGTACCTGTTTTCATACAGTAATAAACTCCTAATTCATCAGCAGTCACATAATTAATAACCAGACGATGTTTAAACTGCACTGAATATTTCTTTCTGAATGTATTATTCAAGTAAAAAGGTGATGTTGAAGATGACATTGATCGTAGAATGACTGTTGGAGGATCTGCTGTTTTTAGTAAAATCCAATAAACCTCATTTTCATCAAGATCACAGTTTATGCTCACATTTGATCCCAGATCAGTTAATAGATCTGACACACCATACTGACAACAGATTAATACATCTAAAATATAAAAACAACAACAAAAAACATAGTTTAAAGTAGCTGTTTAAAACCACTGTGATTCATTACTAATCACAATTACTAAACATATATATGTTATGTAAAAAACTCACAGAGCTGAAGTTGAATGATCTTCATGTTGTTGCAGTGATTAAAATGTTTCAAAGTTAATGTTTCCTTCCACACAGCAGTTAAGATGGAGTCACAGCTCTGAAGCAAAGACAGTGATAAAAAAAAAAAGAGGAAGTCAAGTTTGCTGACCAAACTAAATGTATTTCAACATCTAATTCCCTATCACCATTAATTAAGTGTGTTTATTTATTTATTATTGTTTATTTTATAACCACTGTTTTCATGAGCTTTGATATGAATGTGGTGGGTGAGCAGAGGCGGACAGAAACTAAGTACATTTACTTGAGTATTGCACTTATGTACACTTTTTGAGTATCTGTACTTTACTTGAGTATTATTTTTTCTGGAAGCTCATGACTTTAACTTCATTACATTTGAAAGACAAACACTGTACTTTTCACTCCACTACATTTCTATCAAGGTCTTCGAAGTAGAAAGTCGTTACAAAGTAGCAGCTTCAGTGGGTGTTAGTGGGTGATTTTTTTCTTTTTCTAAAATGTGACTTCCTTTTTTTGAGTTTTTCAGTAATTACTCTTTTAGGGCAACATGAAGTGAATGCCCAGAATTTTTTAACACTGACCAGTTGCAAACGTGATATTTATTTATAAAAATGTAATAAGAAGAAGTTAACAATGTGGTATTAGACACAATATCAGGCACGTGCAGAAGGGGGGGCTTTGGGGGCTCGAGCCCCTGATCTTTTTCAAAATGATACAAAATTGCCCCTCTCGGACAAATAGCAATGATAATGTGGTCAATAAAACAGAATGCATTTGAATTCTATTTAACATGACAATTTGTACAAAACAGTAACTAATCGCTCAAAAGTCAGAAAATTTCTGTTTATTTTTATATGTCAATCTGAGGCGTAGCTATGTGTTTCCTGCGTTTTCCTCGACTGACTGATATTCCACATTCTGTTCGGAAACGAATGCTCTCGAGCCATATATGGTTCTTTCAATGGGCGTCTATTCATGGGTTCCAAAGACGTCCCTTCCGCTATACTCGCCGCCATATTTGTGTCTGATTTAGTGCGTTCTTGTCTGTACTTTGGACTTGTGAAACGCCATCAGTTGTTGCCCAAGTACTGTTTCAATTCAAAGTTTACATCTAGCCAAGTACAGTTCAAATCCCTGGATGTGTTCTTGCTCCGCCCCTTTTATCGAGGATGCATCAAGAGGTGACTTGTGTGAACTTGAGGCAGCCAGGTATCCCAGAATGCATTTCGCACCAACCAGCGAGCGTTAATGGCAGAGGAGAAAACCCACAATTTTTTTTTTATATTAGTTATCGTGTCATGTAATGCAGTTCTATTAGAGTATTTCAGGCGAGAAAGTAGTTGTTTAAAAATCAAATCTGTGGTTTATTTATAAATATGGCACCTATTTGAAAATGTGCTTCGCTGATTTCGGAAGCGTGAGCTCCACGCGATCACTGGGCGCTCAGTGCTCATGTATCCGCCGAGATGCATTCTCACCGCGCGGCTAGTCTTCTGACATCTGCAGCTGGCTCTGATGTCTCTGTAGTGGTTAAACATGAGGTAAAATTTGTTTTGGGTAGATCTAACCGGCAATCTTTGGTGTCATGAATCTATTATTTCTTCCAGGTCATATTGTTTTGACTGAACACAAAGTTATGTTTCATAAATTATTTATTTATTAATCGTAATACAGAGCTGACTTGTTTTTTTTTTTACATACATTTGACTGAATTGTTTGCCTTTGTCTTTATTTCCTATTACATAATTTATCTCATTATACTTCTCTTTGGGATCGGATAAAATTGTATGTCGGGGTATTTCTGACGACTGTTGTTACAGCACAACATATCCCAGGCATATTGTAACCTTATGAACCTCCTGGGAGTGTTTCGTTAAACTTCCTCTGGTAGTTGTGGCTGCTGTGACCATAGATTGACAGGTCACGCAGCTGTGACTCGGACACAAAAATGGCGGCGACAAAACACAATGTGAAGTCACATGGAACCTATGAATAGGTGCATTACTGCCACCGACTGGACTGGAGTGTGGATCGGGATATATGCATATACAAAGGATATTTATGCAGAATTTTGTACCCGCTCACCAAACTTACAAAAGAAACATAAGCCATTTAACTTCTAAAAGTCTGTGTGCCATCATAATTATTTTGAAACTAAAGGAAAACACTGTTGCTTTTTATCTAAATTTTAATTTAAATCTAATTTTTTTAATTAATTCAAATCTTAACATTTTAAAATCCCTGACTCACACTGATGGAATGTCCAGCATTCAGTGATAACATAATGCCGTTTTTACCTGATGATTTCATAATATATAATTTTATCTGAAACTTTTAAGGCTGATGTTGAAGCACTTGTTCTTTCTTCAGAGAAATCTGTGACATCATCTTCCTCCACCGTCATCGCTGCGTTCACACACCATGTGTACTGTCAACCCTCAATGACAGTCACAAGAGCTTCACAGAACATCTGCTGATACGGGACACACACACACACACACACACACACACACACTTACAGATGTCCTCTAAAAGGGAGTCTCTTGATTTTGAAATGATTCAACAATGTTTCGTTCCACTCAATTCAACATTCTGATATTGCCTGGCAAGTGTCCATAGACTGCGAAAAGGCTTGTGAAAACATTTCCAAAGATATTTTCATTAAAGAGTCTCCGGGGTGCACCTGAGGGCATTGTTTTAATTAAGTTCATTAGGATGAGGAGTATTAAGTGTTTTTTTTTTCATTCAATATATTTTCTAAAAAGAATTTGACTCATACTACTCATACTCATAAGTAATGCAACTGATTACATTGGATTGCTTTTTTGATTACTTTTCAAAATGTCTAATGTTTTCAACTATTAATAATTTTCAAACATGTAAACCAGACAGGGTTAACCTTACATTAACACTGATAACTGCCAGACTTAAATTCTTGAATTAAAATATTATTAATATTTAAATATTAAAGGAGACGTTGGATGCAAAATATCTTCATCTGCATATATTGTGCCTTAGCAGTGTGTAGACACAACCACCCTACAAAATGATAAAAATTAACTCCTATTTTTTAATCCCCAAAAATATAAACTGTCTCAATTGACCAATCGGTAAGCCCCACCCCCCTTAGTTACTGTTGCTCCATCGGACAAACAAACGGAGTAGCTCACTGTCTTACAATGATAGCTGCAGTGTGCAAACCTTGTCCCACAATGTTTTTGCACAGTTTTGGACACAGAAGGCCACCAAATAATAATTAAATATTCCATGGAGGGATTTATAAAATATTTTAAAATAAATACGGTGGTAACTCGAAGCGAGGGTTTTATAGATCACTATGCAAGCAGGAGAAATCTCATTACGGTCGGTCACCACGATCGCAGATGACAACATGCAGGATCAACACTGGTCATGTATCGCAGGATACAATTAAATCAATGAACATTTAACCCGTTTAATGTGGAGATGCACTGAAATGTAAACCTTTGTTTATGTGTTTTAGACCTACACTGTATAAGACGCGAGAACAGTCCGCTATTTAGGTTTATACATTAGCATGGACTCACTACTTTAACGTTAGCTAGTTTTAGTCAGAGATACCTTTCTGAAGCACAAGATAACATTAATGTTCTGCTTGAGCAGATGGAAATTGTAACTTAATGAGTGAATGACAACCAGAATCTTAATTTGTATTGAGGTTGAATACTTAGGGACATTTTGCTCGGTTTTCTTTGGATTCAGGAAATTTAATAAAATCAATTATATTGCTCATCCTCTCAGGATACCTGGAATCAGTGTTACAAGTACAACAGGCACATCGTTTTTCCATTTTTGAAGCATAAAACCGATGCAAGCTTCGGATCTTCCATTGTTTTTCTATGGAGCTGAAACCTAAAGATGTCTGAGTTCTGCTCCCCGTGCAACTGATACTCGACTGCCATTGGCTAGACTGCGTTTGATGGGAGGGGCTTACCGATAGGTCAATTATTAAGCCATTTTGATTTTGGAATGAATACCAGCACTCTCTTCCACCTTCATTACCACGACTGAGGTGAGACCCTCGACCAAGACATCAAACCCCCAACTGTTCCTCGGGCGCTTCAGCAATATGGCTGCCCACTGCTCCGGGTGTGTGTTCACGGTGTGTGTGTGTGTGCTCACTTGGATGGGTTAAATGCAGAGCAAAAATTCCGAATATGGGTCACCATACTTGGCGACACTTCACTTCACTTTCACTAAATTTGTTTGTGTCTGGCTGCGCAAATCATGCTATCTGAATGAGGGACAATTCAAGACTCAAGGATGGATCGTTAACCATTGTTCGTGATCCATCTGCACCTCCAGAAGAAGTAAGTCTCATTTTTATTTTTTTAATGATTATTCACGAATTGCGTTTGCTCTTCCACAGAAGAGAGGAGCAGGGTGAGCAGAGGTCATTAGCATGTAAAAAGAAATGCACCAAAACGAGGCGATGCTAACAGAGCTGTTTTTAACAAAGAAACACTGGAATCTAACAATACCTTAAAAAAAGAGTTAATCATAAAAAAATAAAACATACATAAACCATATGGGAAATATAAAAGTTATCAGATAAAAATGTTATAATCTTCTGAAACATTGGTGTTTCATATTTTAGAGCAGTCAATGCAATTTATGAAATAACCCAATTAAATTTGTATGTGGGAGTGTGTGTGAAAAGATCAGATGTTTTCATGATATCAAAGACTCGGATCCAATTGCGAGTGAAGAAATACTTTATTGGCTTCACAGAAAGAAAACACCACAGCAGTGTCAAATAATCCCAGAGTGACGTCCTAGCTCGTAGAGCAATGGTCCGTGAGAACAGAAGTCCAGCTGAGGAGAAACAATTTGTGCAGGTCACAGCAAATCACACTAGAAGCCGAGGAGAGGACAAACAGAGGTGAGTGAGAACAAACTGTCGAAGGAACATTGAAGAGTGACCCAGATATAGGCAGTGAAATAGGGTGCAGGTGAAACCCCTGATTGGGAAGCGGGGTTGCCAGAACCGGAAGATCCACACATAACACACATACACAGGAATGAGCAGGTCCGTAACCCTCCCAGTCCACCAAGTACTGAATTACTCGACCCCTCCGTCTCGAGTCCAGAATACGTTTCACCAAATAGACAGGTTCTCCATATACGAGACTCAGCGGTGGGGGAACCGGGACAGGTGGGTTAATAGCAGAATGAAATACGGGCTTTAATTTAGAAACATGAAAGATGTAATTAACTCTCCTGTACGCTGGAGGAAGTTTGAGGCGGACTGCCACCGGACTAATGATCTTGGTGACAGTAAACGGGCCAATGAATTTGGGAGCAAATTTATAACAAACGGTGGGAAGAGGAATGTTCTTAGATGAAAGCCCCACTTTTTGAACAATGATGTAGACAGGAGTCTTAGACTGGTGCCGATCGTCTTGGGCCTTGGTGCGTGCCCCCACCAGGAGGAGTGTCTGTCTGGCTCTGCTCCAGGTGCGTTGACACCTCTGGACAAAGATATGAGTGGAGGGAACCGCGACTTTCGATTCCGTACTGGAAAAAACAGGTGGCTGGTACCCTAAACTACCCTCAAACGGAGATAGGCCCGTAGCCGATACCGGTAAGGAGTTATGGGCGTACTCAGCTCATGAGAGCTGCTGGCTCCAGGAGGACGGATTCTGAGAAACCATACATCGTAACATACGTTCTAAATCTTGGTTGGCTCTCTCTGTCTGACCATTACTCTGAGGATGATATCCAGAAGAAAGACTAACAGTCGCCCCTAATAAGTGACAAAATTCTCTCCAAAATTTGGAAATAAACTGAGGCCCCATGTCAGAGACCACGTTCGTTCACGTTCGCCATGAATGCAAAAAAACATGGTTGATGACAGCAACCGCTGTTTCTCTGGCAGATGGCAGACGAATGAAATGAGTTGCCTTCGAGAACCGGTCCACCACGGTCAAAACCTCTGTGTTGCCATGAGAGGGTGGGAGACCCGTAACGAAATCTAGTGAAATATGGGACCAGGGTCTCGAAATAATTAACAGCGGTTGGAAGAGTCCCGCAGAGGGTCGATTGGAAGTCTTAGGTATAGCACAGACAGAGCAAGCCAAAACAAAAGTCATATGTCACGAACAATAGACGGCCACCAGAATCACTGTTTAATAAGAAATGTGGAACGACTCACCCCAGGATGACTTCCAACTTGGAAGAATGACCCCATCGAATGACGTCCGAACGTAAACTCTTAGGCACAAAAAACGACCTGGTGGGCATCCGGGCGGAGGTGTTACCCCTTCAGAGGCCGTGCGAACCTTCGATTCGATCTCCCAAGACAACACAGAGATGACAATTTCTGTGGTAAAATGGGCTCGGGAGACGACGGGCGTTCGGAATGGTCAAAAATACGGGATACGCATCCAGTTTGATGTTTTTTATATCCCGGATGGTAAGAAATAGAAAAATTTAAACAACGAAAAATAAAGCCCACCGAGCCTGTCTTGAGTTTAACCTTTTGGCGGATTTGATGTATTCCAAATTATTATGGTCGGTCCAGACGACGAAAGGAACCCCAGAACCCTCCAACCAATAACGCCACACCTCCAAAGCGAGCTTGACTGCCAACAGCTCCCCATTATCAATATCGTAGTTGTGTTCGGCGGGAGATAAACGGTGAGAAAAAAAATGCACAAGGATGCACCCTGTCATCCGAGGAAGAGCGCTGGGACAAGACTGCACCAACTCCCTCCTCTGAAGCGTCAACCTCTACCACAAACTGATGTGACGGATCAGGGGCAACGAGAATGGAGGCTGAAGCAAAGCAGCCTTTTAGTTTGGTGAACGCAGCATCAGCTGCATTAGAACATCTGAACGCAGTCTTGGTGGAGGTTAAGGCAGTCAGAGGGGAAGCTAGTTGGCTGAAATTGTGAATAAAACACCGGTAAAAATTGGCAAAGCCCAGAAACCTCAGCAGGACCTTACGAGAATCTGGGATTGGCCAATCCACCACAGCCTTAACTTTGTCGGTGTCCATGCACACTCCCTCGGCCGACACGATGTACCCTAAGAAGGGGACTGACTGTGCATGGAAAATGCATTTTTCGGCCTTGACATAAAGCCCATTCTCTAACAGCCTCTGAAGCACTTGCCTGATGTGCTGAACATGTTCCTGTAGAGAATGAGAAAAAATCAATGTCATCCAGGTAGACATAAATGAACTGATCGAGCATATCTTTCAACATGTCATTGATGAGTGCCTGAAAGACCGTGGGAGCGTTTGAAAGAACGGAAGTAAAAGATGCCCCATGGGGGTATTAAAAGCGGTCTTCCATTCATCCACCTCTCTCATGCGATCCAAATGGTAAGCGTTACGGAGATCCAATTTCGTGAAAAACAATGCACCATGCAGACGCTCGAAGGCAGAAGACATTAATGGTAAAGGACAAGTATTCTTCACCATGATGCTGTTCAGCCCCCGATAGTCGATGCAAGGATGCAAGGAACCGTCTTTCTTCTCCACTAAAAAGAACCCCGCCCCCACCGGTGACGAAGAGGGGCGGATGATCTTGGCCACTAGATAATCAGAAATATATTTCTCCATGGTCACCTTCTCCGGAGCGGAAAGAGAGTATAATCTTCCCTTAGGCGGAGACGTACCTGGCAATAAGTCTATAGAACAGTCATAGGGACGATGCGGAGGAAGAGAAGCAGCTCGAGACTAACTAAACACTCCCTTCAGGTCGAGATACTCACTGGGCACGTTTGATAGGTCCCCATACTCACTCTGAAAAACAGAACAAGAAACAGAAGGACAGGCAGACAATAGACAAGAAGCGTGACATTTATAACTCCAAGACAGGACATAATTGAGACTCCAGTTAATGTGAGGTTTGTGTAAAGTCAGCCAGGGTTGGCCGAGACTGACTTTACAGGGACTGAAGGAGAATTAGTTAAAAAAAAAATAATGTCTTCCATGTGATAGCCCGAGGTGACCAGTCGTATCGAGCCTGTGGTATGAGTAACAGGAGACAATGATTGACCGCTGAGGGCAATGACAGAAATGGGATTCTTAAGGACAAATACAGGAATCTTAAATTAACGGGCCAGAGTGAAATCCGAAAAATTACCCTCGGCTCCCGAGTCAATGAGATCCTGACAGCTGTAATTGTCCGAGTCCCACTGCATCTTGATCGAGATGGGTGACAGTGTAGGAGGTCTTTTCCATATCGAACCCACCCGCCAGCAACCTCCTGTTTACAGGCGGGCTCCGGCTTTTACTGGACACTGTACTACCCTATGGCCAGTCTTCCCGCAGTATAAACATAATCCGTGGCTACGGCGTCTCTCCCTCTCATCCAGAGAGAGACGGGATCGTCCCACTTGCATGGGCTCAGAATCTGAGACTTCGTCAATCGCATCATATGGGTTGTATGTAGACCGGTCCAGATGATCAGTAGTCAAGAGAAGAGGTCTTTGCTGACTTCGCCACCGCAACCTGGCGTCCACCCGGATAGCCAAGTCAATAAGCCCATCCAAAGAGGTGGGTAAATCCAGGGCGTAGATTTCATCTTGGATATGTGGGGCCAGTCCGTGCAAAAACATATCCCACTTAGCCTCGGCGTTCCAGCTGCATTCTGCTGCCAAGTTACGAAGCTCAATCGAATAATCAGTAACTGTTCGGTGAGTATGGCATAACTCCGCCAAGATCCGTGCCGCCCCTCTACCAGATGCAGTTCTATCGAAAACCTTTCTCAATTCACTCGAGAAAGCCTGGAACGAGGAAACACACTGGTGCTTATTGTCCCAGACCGTAGTGTGCCAGAGAGCAGCCCGTCCGGAAAGCAATGTGATAGTGAACGCTAATTTAGATTCCTCTGTGGGAAATGATGAAGGCTGAAGAGAAAAGTATAACGAGCATTTAGTCAAAAAAGGACGGCACAAGTGAGGCTCACCGGAGTAGACAGTGGGAGGCGGCAACCAAGGTTTGGCAGAATGGATGGTGCGAGATGCGTCTGGAAGAGCAGGTGGATTGTGCGAAATGGGCTGTTCTGTGGACTCCACCTTAAAACATGGAAACCTGGGAGGTTAAATCAGAAACCTGCTAGACTATTGCTTGAACGGCGCGGCCAGTGCTCAGCATCTGTTCCTCTTATTGAGTCATTCTTGTGTTAATGCCATGCACTGCACTTTAACACAGTTCAACTGGACTACACACACACACTGCACTAACACATCTGCTATCACTGGACACCATAAAAGCACACCCACGACATTGCATATGTATAATCTGTTGCACAACCAATCTACTGTAAATTATAATCTGTTGCACCTTCACATATTACTATGCATAGATGTGGACATAATGCAGACGTGTAAATACGGTGTATAATGTGTATTGGTGCATTGGTAACGAAGTATGTCTTTATAGTACACTGTGTGTACTGAGCATATGTATGTGTATTTTGCACATTGTCTTCTGTACAGTCTGTAAATATGTACTGTCCATATGTAAATTGTTGTTTTTTGCACTGTCTGGAGCACGCTCGTAATAATTTCACTCACTAAGGCACTTGTGCTGTGGTGATGTGACAATAAAAGTGATTTTATTTTATTTTATTTAATGTTTTCAAAGAAGCTTCTTAGCTTGGTGGCACTCGCTGGATCCATCTTCTGGTCAGTTCATTCTGTCACGAGATCAAAGACTCGGATCCAATTGCGAGTGAAGAAATACTTTATTGGCTTCACAGAAAGAAAACACCACAGCAGTGTCAAATAATCCCAGAGTGACATCCTAGCTCGTAGAGCAATGGTACGTGAGAACAGAAGTCCAGCCAAGGAGGAAACAATCCATGCAGGTCACAGCAAATCACACTAGAAGCCGGGGAGAGGACAAACAGAGGTGAGTGAGAATGAACTGACAAAGGATCATTGAAGAGCGACCCAGATATAGGCAGCGAAATAGGGTGCAGGTGAAACCCCTGATTGAGAAGCGTGGTTGCCAGAACCGGAAGAACCATGCAAAACACATAACACACACACACACAGGAATGAGCACACGGACCCATGAACCGTGACAAGATGTAACCCCCTTAGTAATCATTAACATTTTCATAAGTAACTGTAATTTATTTTCACATTTTTTTCTTAGTAACTGTAGCTGATTACAATTACTTTTATTTTGTAATTAAATTACGTAATTCCATTACATGTAACTAGTTACTCCCCAAAACTGACTGTTACACAATACTAGTATTTACTTCATTGGTGATGGGAAACATAAATGTGCATTTGTATAGTAAATAGAGTTGGTTTTGATTTGTTTTTGTTTAAAAAACACCTGTGCATTTATTGCTATATATAAATGATTAAAAAGTAAAAATCCTATTGTGTAGTGTAAAAAATATAGACGGAAGGAAAAAAAATCAATCAAACAATATTTCAAAATAATATCATCAATAATCAAAGCTAGAGTGTCGATTTAATTAAAAATCCACATATTATATATTTTAGAATATTACATAATCAATGCCCGTTTGTCATGTAGCCCATAATACACCAACCAATCATGATCTTGCTCAAGAAGTTCAAATTTCATTGGACAATATGTGAAGTGGAGTGGTTATTTTCCGTTCTTATTCATAAATCGCGTCAATCGCCAAAAGTCGCAATAATGGTAATCAGTGAGCTAATCAATTCAATTATATAGCCTATGATATATACACCGTTTACTATTTGATGAAACTATCATAGTTATTTAAGCCCAAGTGCTACCTACAGGCCTATTATGTGAAGTGTAGGCTGGCGAAACGGTGACGTGAAAGGACTTCATAATATTACCATTTTTGATAATTATGCAGCATTACAAATAGTGTCTTATGCTCATCAAGTCTGCATTTATTTGATCAAAAATACAGAGAAAAATTTAGCCTAATATTGTGAAATATTAGGCCTATTACAATTTAAAATATTTAGTTTCTATTTTAATATACATTTATATTATTTTAATAAAATATCCTTTATTTCTGTGATTCAAAGCAGAATTGTCAGCATCATTAGTAGGGATGAGCGAGTACAGCATTATCTGTATCTGTATCTGTTAACCATATCAATTATCTGTATCCGTATCTGTACTCGGACTGGGCGGTGCCTAACCCGGAAGTGGGCGGAATTTAACCTGGAAGTGGGTCGGGTTGTCTTTAAATGGGCGGGGCTTTAACCAGTATGTTATTTTAAGTATGCAATTGATATGGGTTGATCAGAAATTGTTATATTTATTGCTGATTAGAAAACTATTTACATGACAGCATCAGCATTGAGCTTCAGATCAATGGTTTTGATCACGATAACAAACAAACTATATACAGAACAAGTTTTGCAACAATGAATGCGGTTGCAATTATGAAGTAAAATGTAATGAACAAGAGTTTTCATCTCAACATAACTTTCTTTTTTTAACATTAAATTTTTTATGATCAGTGTGATTTAATTTTTTTTATTTCCACACCAGGTATGTGTGTGTGTGTGTGTAGCTAATTAATTTTTAATATAGTTTTATACCACAACTACCTTTATTTTTTTTATAAAATACAGTAAGAAAGTGTCAGACACTCAGTGCGTGAAGTAAAAAAAACTGGTTAGAGCCAGTTGACGGTTTAAAAAAGAAAAAAAATCTCAGACAGGCAGAGACGCGAGTCGCATTCTACCAAGCACCACGTCTGAACAAACCCCACGTTTACCAAAACTCTACTGGTTAATAAGTACTACAAACCAAAGTAAAAAACAAACCTGAAGCTGAAGAAACCCTAAACGTAAACGGAAAAAAGCCCGCGAACCTGAGTGACTGAGGGAGAGACAGAGAGCGAGCGCGCGCTGTTCTCCTCTCAGTGTTCTGTGTGTGAGTGAGCAGAGCGGGACACAGCAACACAATACATCTGTGTGTGTAGGGGAGGGGCGCTGTGACTAGCCTATCACAGAACGCAGACACAGTCAGCTACCCAATGAGAATTTTTATTCAATCCGAGCACAGATATTGACTCGTATTACTCGTATGATACTCGTACTCGGCAAAAGTGCTTTATCCGTACCGGATACTCGTTTCAGCCGAGTATCCGGCTCAACTCTAATCATTAGTCAATTCTTCAATGCACGGTCCTTCAGAAATCATTCTAATATGCTGATTTGGTATCAATGTTGGAAACAGTTTGTAATGGGGCCGACAAGACGAGAGGCATGCGGATCCATGTGCAAGCTTTTATTAATAGGCATGGTCAAAACACAGGCAGGGTCAAACAAATGGCAAAACAGGTATATTGAGGGCAAGGCAGATGAGTATTCAAGTAAACGGGCGTGGTCTTCGATCGGCGAACAATATCCAGAGGGCTTGACAAGAGGGGTTAATCCAATATACAAGGCAGACGGTCAGGAACCAGACAACAAGGCAACACGAAAAGACTAGACTAACTAAAATAAGAAACAGAAACTAGGAATGGCTCCGTAAAGCAGCTAACACTTGGAGAATGAAAAACGCAGAACAATACAGGAGACTGAACACAAAACAAACACGGAAAGGCTTGGTAAGTAGCTAACATTAGGAAAATGCTAAACAATACTCGGCCATGACAGAGAGGAAGTCCAAGGCTTATATAGAGTATGTGATCAGTGCAATCAGCTGTGTGATCAGTGCAATCAGCTGTGTGTGTCGTCAGTGCAATGGATGATGGGAATTGCAGTCTGAGTTGGAGTGCAACAGTTAGTGTAGTGCAAGAGTCCATGTGGTGAGCGAGTGACCTCTGGTGGTGAGTTAAAGGAAGTTCATAGACCAGATTCGTGACACAGTTGTGCTGCTTAATATTTTTGTTTGTTTTTGTATTTTTTATTTATTGGAACCTGTGATACTTTTTATGGGTTCACTGAAGAAGAAAAGAACAGCATTTATTCAAAATAGAGATGTTTTCATACAATATCAATCTTTATATCACTGTGTCTATCAATTTAACAAATCCCTTGCTACCTGCGTGCAACCAACCGCTCTACCGGTTACTTTTAGATGAAATCTACGCTCCCTTTCTCCCTCCCATCTTTCCTCTGTAGTATCCTCCTCTCTTCCCTCACCTACCCATTTCTCATCTCTGGATGTGATTGCAGCTACGGACACTTTATGCTCTACTTTAACCTCTTGTCTAGACAACATTTTTCCTCTCTCCTCCAGGTCAGCACGAGCTGCCCCTTCTAACTCCTGGTTATCCGATGTTCTTCTTGAGTATTGGACCAAACTCAGGGCAGCAGAGAGAAAATGGTGCAAATTAAAAGATCCGACAGACCGGAGTAAGTATCAGTCTTTGATTTCATCTTTCTCTGCTGAAGTCCACACTGCAAAATAATCATTTTCCACAACAAGATCAACAGCGCTCCAGACACATGTAATCTCTTCAGAACATTGAATTATCTCCTCTGTCCCCCTCCAACACCTCCCACCACTTCTATAATAGCTGATGACTTTCACCACGGCATTCAAGCAGGCTCGGGGAACCACACTGCTCAAAAAACCTACATTAAACACTTCTATTATAGAAAACTACAGACCTGTCTCTCTCCTTCCATTCATAGCGAAAACACTCGAACGAGTTGTTTTCAATCAGGTATCATTGTTTCTTTCACAGAACTAGAAACGGGATGCTAACAAGTCAGGTTTCAGGAGTGGCAATTCAACTGAGACTGCGCTTTTCTCAGTCACTGAAGCCCTGCCAATTGCAAAAGCTGATCAGTTTAATAGTCAACACCGATCATAAAAGCCTTGAGCACGATTGCTTTGGCTTGTGCTCAATTAGGTTTACACCAATCAGCTCATTGCTGGTTAATGGGTGACACCATTTAAACACATCATGTCTTTGCACCCATTTATCTTAACCTACAGAGGCATCCACATGGCGGGTATTGTTCATAATTACCGTAGGAGAAGGTACCGTCAAAGGGTGCATGCCGAGCAATACACATTGGAAGAACTGTATGCACATTTTCGCTTTGGGAGAGATGACATTAAGCACATTGCAGATCTTGTCAGGCCAACACTGCAACACTAAACCCAAAGGAGGCATGCTTTATCCGTGGTGGAACAGTGCTTAATCGCTCTGCGCTTTTACGCATGTAGGAATTTCTACCAAGTAATTGGTGACAATATGGGAGTGAGAAAAGCAAACGTGAGTAATGTGGTGAAGGCTATGTCAGTAGCACTGGGCAGTCTGATCAATCTTTTTTTTTCCTTTCCCAAGGATGACCAGATAGCTCGGACTAAGCACATGTTTTTTTTTTTGAATGGGGAACATGCCTAGCACTATTGGTGCTATTGATTGTACTCATGTGCATATCCAAGCACCTTGTGAAAGGGAGTGGGAATATGTCAATCAAAAGGGGAGGGCACAGCATCAACATCCAACTTGTGGGAAATGCCGACCTCATAATAACCAACTGTGTTGTGAAATGGCCAGGGTCTGTTCATGATGCACGTATTCTAAGAGAAAGTGCACTATACAGAGAGCTTCAATCCCACTGACCAAATGGCATAGTAATGGGAGACAGCGTGTATCCACTCCTACCATGGCTAATGACCCCTTTTCCAGTTGCAAACACATCTGATCAGGCACTCTTCAACTCCTCACATTGCAAAACAAGATGTGCCATTGGATGCTTAAATGGTGTCCTGAAGAGATGGTTTGCATGTCTTAACTACTTGCAAGTACAACCCAAGGTGGCATGCAACATAATCCTTGCCTGTATTGTTTTGCATAACATCGCCACTAGGCATCATGTCCCTCTTGATGACAATTTTAATGGACCTGAGCCTGATGTAGAAACTGAACAGCCGCCAATGTTCTTACCTACTGAAGGACACACTTGACAAGCAATTAGAGATACAATTGTGAGAAATTACTTTTAACTAGGCTACTCAATGACTGAGAATATTTGTTGTTGTCATTGCCATTAATATACTTTGGAATTATAGAGCTGTGAGAAACAGTGACATTTATTTGACAGCTGATAGCTTTGAGATTTTTTTTGTTTACCATATCTCATTAGATGTGACATGCTTCATATATGCTTCAAATATTAATAAATGTGTATATCATCAGTAAACATGGATTTTGAGATCATTCACTTAAAAAAAAACTCAGATTATTTGGTTCAGAAAATCACAACTGAATCCACCCTTGGGATCAGGATAATCCTGTTTTTTTGGATCAAATAGATCCGCAACAGAGTTCAAAGTTTTGATCCAGATCAAATGTAAGATCGTATTACATGCTCTGATCTTAGTTCAGAATCCCTCTTTTGCTTTTGAAAAACCCATCTCCAAGATTTGATCCAATCTGTGATCCAAAATCCCACTGAATTACTTTTAAAAAACTGGGCCCAGATCTTCCTCAGCCTGCAGCTGTAAAAAGAAAATAATGTCAGGGAAACGCCGCTTTCAGAGCAGAGCTTGAACTCGGGTCTCTGGTGTGAAAGTTAGATACTCAGTCCTTGAGCCACTTGAGGATGAGGAACCCAATAGTAAGACACAGTTGAGATGCAACAGGTTTAATGAAACAAAAACGGAGAAGTTAGTTCTCAAAAATCAAAAAACAGTCCAAAGAGGGAAATCTACAAAAATATTCCAGAAATCCAAAGTACTTAACGCAAAAACACTACAGAGGAGAAAATCCACAAAAATCCAACACAGAGAGGAAACAATCAAATAAAAACACTATAAGAAGCCACAGACTTCTTTAACACTTACTCAGGCAGCTGACTTAGAATAATTAAACACCAAGCAAAGAAACTGGGAGATACCGTCACTTAAATACACAGCTAAACGAGACACAGGTGAAAAGAATGACTCTAAATAAAAGTCGAGTAAGCTGAAATAGAGAACATCATGAGGACCTCTAGAGGCCAAAACACAACAAAATACTGACAACCGCAGTCACTTACACCGCCACCTACCTCGACTCACACCAGATCCCAATCACCCGCACCTGCAGTCACTCATCAAGCCAGCTATATCACCACACTCCACTCAGTCCCAAGATGTCCGGTCTACCGTTCATCCTGCTGAACCAAACCAGACTACTAACCTGATTCTTGCTAGTGATGCAAAGGCCAAATCATTTCTAAGAACTCAGTGCCATGTTGTATGAATGGAAAATTCAAATTAGTAATTTGTGTCAACGCATATTAAAACATAAAAAAGATAAAGTTATTTGTGTGAAAGCATATTGCGGATAATTGCCATATAATTAACTTAAGTTAATGGAGTTTGTGGTCACAGTTTCATTTGCGGTTCCTTTATATCAGTTTCGACTGACTGACTAATAATGACTAGCCTAAAACTTGGATAAGATTCCTGAAAGTTTCACACCTACAGCACACATTACAGACATGTTCTACATGTTTACAGTATAAACAATGAGTAGGCCCAAACCAGTCTTATAAACTCCTTGATTTCGCTTAAGCAATTTTAAATATAAAATGCATGCACAATAAACCATAGTAAAAGTACTTACATCATTCGACAGAAAGGTTTTTGCAGGTTGTATTAAAATGTAAATTAATAACATAATAATTCACAATAACATAATAATAACATAATAAGTCATAATAAGCATATTTCCAGCATGCGCCTCAGGCTTGCACAATATCTTCAACTCACTCATCAGAATCTTCGGTAATCCTCAGAAAACTTTGCCACGCCTTTTCGGTTCTTGTTGAGTCCTCAGTAATCCTCGGCAAACTTCGACATTTGGTTGAACCGGCTCATTCGGTTCTTTATGAGTTGGACGTGCTACTTTGGCTGTGCATCCTGCATCATTAACACAGAACTAAAGTTAAATTCAGTTCGATTTGTTTTACTTTCTGAGAACTGGCTCAATAGAACAATTCGTTCAAGAAGCGAACATCACTAATACTTACCTGTTGTTTTCTCACCTCTAGAAGCTCCCACGTTCCTGTTCCCCATTGAAACCGTTCCCCTGGACACCTGCAAAAGACCAGCCTCCAATTACCATGAGCTAAGATTCCAAGAACTCTCTATATCATATCTATCACCTGCCCTCTGCCTTTACATTATCTGCATTTTTCAATGAACCCTCCTGTTTGCACTCTCACCTTGTGTCTCTGGCTTTTACAGTGACCAGTAATGCAGCGCTAGGGCGGGGCTTGACGGGGCTATAGCCCCATCAGAAACTTGCTTAGCCCCGGCACAGCCCCCCAAGGATTTCCAAATAATTTTCCTGTTTTTATAACTGTCGGTGTCACTCTCATTATCATTGAAAAATAAACATTAAAAACCTAAAACAAGTGCCTAATATGTGGCCTATAAACAATTGATAATATGAGGGAGGGGTCAACAGCTCAAGCAAGCAACGTGCAAACTTTGCACAAGACGGTGAACGTCAGTCATTTCACTATAGAGAAACTGAAAGTAAAAAAACGTACTCAGTGACTATCGTAACCTCGGTTCCCTGAGATATGGGAACAAGTACTGCGTCGAAGACGGTATGGGAAAAACTCCTTTTTTTCCTCTTCAACTGAAGCCTTTTTTAATCACGCAGTGCAACTGCACGTCCATTGATTCATGCAGTGCTATAAAAACAACTAACCCGATTAACATTAAAAATAACAAATTTCACCATAAAATCATGTAAGTTTTACATGAACGGCAAACATGCTGATTTACTTCCGGTTTGTCGTTGACGCGTGTTCTGAGCTGAATCTCCGCCAAGCCAATTGTTTATCGTCTATTTTCTATCTTAAATTCCGATTTTATACACAATAATTTGTGTTTCTATAACGTGTGAATATATCCCCGATCGCATTCTGCAACGAGAATAATCAGAGCGGCTTGTTATCGCAAGTTTTATTTTGATTTCCCAAGTCCGCTATTAGCTTATAGCCCGTTAGCAAAACCAGCGCGGGTTCCGCTAACACAGCTAATACCCCTTTTTCACACACGCATACACACATTTAACATTGTTTCACTGTTACTTGCTTAAATGGCGGATTCGTGTCTACCTTTGTGTGCAGGTGAGGACACGTTCGAGCTGCATTCGGCGCAGCTCGAGCTGGAGGCCGTGGAGATACGGATCCGCGAGCTGCTTGGGAAACAGGCCCAGCTGAGGAAACGGATAGCAACGCTGGAAACATCTCGGGCTGACGCTCATAAGTCCGGGGTAAGTATGCAACGCGCTGCTAACGCTCCCACCACCTCTACTCCGTGTGTTTCTCTGCACAGGCCCCGTGCACCCGGGACGCGATCGTCACAGACGGCCTTCACTCCGGCGCCGGGAAATCACGGACCCTGGGTGCAGCAGCGGAAGACGCGATCCAGGCCCCGGGCGACGACTTCTCCCCCCCCGGTCTTTGACATCTCATCCCGGAACCGCTTCGCCCCTCTCTGCGAGACTGATCGTGACGCTGTGGTCATCGGAGACTCAATCGTCCGGCATGTCCGTGCTAAGTTAGCTGAAGGTAAAGTGCACACTCATTGTCTCCCTGGTGCTCGCGTTCTTGATGTTTCTGTGCAGATACCCGCGATCCTGAAGGATGACGAGAGCGTTGCAGCTGTTGTGATTCACTCGGGGGCTAACTACACCAAGCTGCAGCAGACGGAGACACTGAAGAGGGACTTCAGGAGCCTGATCGAGACGGTACGCAGCACATCGCCAGCGACGACGATCATCGTGTCAGGACCTCTTCCCACGTATCGACGAGGACACGAACGGTTCAGTAGACTGTCTGCTTTAAATGAATGGTTGTTTTCATGGTGTACAGAGCAGAAAATTCTCTTTGTCAATAATTGGAATCTTTTCTGGGAGCGTCCTAGGCTATTTCGTGCTGATGGCCTGCACCCCAGCAGACTCGGTGCGGAACTCCTGTCGGACAACATCACCAGGACGCTACGCTCTATCTGACTAGTAAGCCAATTCTCCAATAACAGCTATGATGACTTTTGTTCTACCCACTTAAATGATAAAGGTACTTGCAGTGTCCAATCTATACAGACGGTGTCTGTTCCCCGAATATTGAGTTCAAAATATAAATTTAATGCAGGATCTAGAACAAATCTGATCGTGATTAAACCAGAAAAATGCAAAATAAATGAACAAACATTTTTTTTAAAACTTGGGCTCCTAAATATCCGATCACTCACACCGAAAGCAATTATTGTAAATGAAATAATCACAGATAATAGTTTTGATGTACTCTGTCTGACTGAAACCTGGCTTAAAACAAATGATTATTTTGGTCTAAATGAATCTACTCCACCAAGCTACTGTTATAAGCATGAGCCTCGTGAGACTGGTCGTGGCGGCGGTGTCGCAACAATATATAGTGATATTCTCAATGTTACTCAGAAAACAGGATACAGGTTTGACTCATTCGAAATACTTATGCTCAATGTTAAACTGTCAGATAAGCAAAATAAATCTGTCCTATCTCTTGCTCTGGCTACTGTGTATAGACCGCCAGGGCCATATACAGATTTTCTAAAAGAATTTGCAGATTTCCTCTCAGACCTATTGGTTACTGTTGATAAAGCACTAATTGTTGGAGATTTTAACATTCACGTTGATAATACAAATGATGCGTTAGGACTTGCGTTTACTGACCTAATAAACTCTTTTGGTGTCAAGCAAAATGTCACCGGGCCCACGCATCGTTTTAATCATACGCTAGATTTAATAATATCGCATGGAATTGATCTAACTGATATAGATATCATACCTCAAAGTGATGATGTTACTGACCATTTCCTTGTATCATGCATGCTGCATATTACTGATATTAACTATATGGCTCCGCGTTATCGCCCAGGCAGAATTATTATTCCAGCCACTAAAGACAGATTCACAAATAACCTGCCTGATTTATCTCAACTGCTCTGTGTACCCATAAATACAGATGAACTGGACACAATTACTAGCAACATGGGAACTATCTTCTCCAATACGTTA
Source organism: Oxygymnocypris stewartii (assembly GCA_003573665.1). Classification (NCBI taxonomy): domain Eukaryota; kingdom Metazoa; phylum Chordata; class Actinopteri; order Cypriniformes; family Cyprinidae; genus Oxygymnocypris; species Oxygymnocypris stewartii. The sequence goes on along the minus strand of QVTF01009722.1, from coordinate 136,092 downwards.
GAAACTGTTGCACCCATCAAATTAAAAAAGGTTAGAGAAAAACGTGCTGCGCCATGGTACAACAGTTATACCCATTCTCTCAAGAAAGAAACTCGTATTCTTGAGCGCAAATGGAGAAAAAGTAACTTGGAAGTCTTTAGAATTGCGTGGAAAAACAGTATGTCCAGCTATAGACAGGCTCTAAAAACTGCAAGAACCGAGTATATCCGCAAACTCATAGATAATCACCAAAACAATCCAAGGTTTTTATTTAGCACAGTGGCTAGATTAACAAATAAACAGATGTCACCCCATCTAAATATTCCCTCACAGTTTAATAGTAATGACTTTATGAATTTCTTTACTGATAAAATATATAACATTAGAAATACAATAACAAACGTAGATTCTACAGCGTCTAGTACTTCAGCATCATTCATCGCACCCAAAGAAAAACTGCAGTGCTTTACAACTATAGGACAGGATGAGCTAAATAAACTTATCACTGCATCTAAACCAACAACATGTTTATTAGATCCTGTACCAACTAAACTATTGAAAGAGTTGTTACCTGTTGCAGAACAACCGCTTCTCAATATTATTAACTCCTCGCTATCTTTAGGTCACGTCCCAAAACCATTTAAGCTGGCAGTTATTAAGCCTCTTATTAAGAAACCAAAATTAGATCCTTGTGAACTGGCAAATTACAGGCCCATTTCAAATCTTCCGTTTATGTCGAAAATATTAGAAAAAGTAGTGTCTGCTCAATTGTGCTCCTTTTTGCAAAAAAGTGATATCTATGAAGAATTTCAGTCAGGTTTCAGGCCCCGCCATAGCACAGAAACTGCACTTGTTAAAATTACAAATGACTTGCTTCTTGCGTCAGACAAAGGCTGTATCTCATTGCTAGTTTTACTTGATCTTAGTGCTGCGTTCGACACTATAGATCATGACATACTGATAGATCGATTACAAAACTATACAGGTGTTCAAGGGCAGGCTCTAAGATGGTTTAGATCCTACCTGTCCGATCGCTACCACTTTGTTTATTTATACGGGGAGTCATCTCAATTATCACCAGTAAAGTATGGAGTACCACAAGGATCTGTCCTAGGTCCTCTATTATTTTCATTATATATGCTGCCCCTTGGTAACATTATTAGAAAATACGGGATTAGTTTCCATTGTTATGCTGATGACACTCAACTATATATCTCAACAAAACCAGATGAAACTTCTAAACTATCTAAGCTAACGGAGTGTGTTAAAAATATAAAAGATTGGATGACCAGTAATTTTCTCCTATTAAATTCAGATAAGACCGAGATATTACTTATTGGACCTAAAAACAGTACACAGAATCTCTTGGATTACAATTTGCAACTAGATGGATGTAATGTTACTTCCTCTACAGTTAAAAATCTGGGTCTTATATTAGACAGCAACCTATCTTTTGAAAATCATATTTCCAATGTTACAAAAACAGCATTCTTCCATCTTAGAAACATTTCCAAGCTACGGAACATGTTAAGTGTTTCTGATGCAGAAAAGATGGTTCATGCATTCATGACCTCTAGACTGGACTATTGTAATGCACTGCTAGGTGCATTACAATACACCTGGTGGTTGTCCTGCATCTTCAATAAACAAGCTACAAATAGTACAAAATGCTGCGGCTAGAGTCCTTACCAGGTCAAGAAAATATGACCATATTACTCCAATTTTACAGTCTCTGCACTGGCTACCTATTAAGTTTCGTATCAGTTACAAAATATTATTACTTTCCTATAAGGCCCTAAATGATTTAGCTCCTGCGTACCTAACTAATCTTCTATCACGCTACAATCCAACCCGCTCCCTTAGGTCGCAAAACTCTGGACTCTTGGTAGTACCTAGGATAGCAAAGTCCACAAAAGGAGGTAGAACTTTTTCATATCTGGCTCCTAAACTATGGAATAGCCTTCCTGAAAACGTTCGGGGTTCAGACACACTCTCTTTGTTTAAATCTAGATTAAAGATGCATCTCTTTAGCCAAGCATTCATATAATGCATCTCACAATCTTGTACTGCCAGTCTATCTGAACAAATGCACATTATTATGCTTTAGCTTGGGTTATACTGATAATTTCATCCAGGGTTATTCCTGGATGGAGCAGCTGCTACGCTAATTGTCTTACTGTTTCTATGTTACTGCCACGGGATTAACATCCCGTGGTAGTTAGGAATTACACAAGCTTCAGTCTGGATCCTACCCTTAAACGATAGAGATGACCGAACACCTGAGAAGAGACGATGACAACCCCTCCGAGGACCTCCGAGATGAGCCCCAGAGACAGATCTCCAGTGAGGACCTCGTCACCTAGACATCCATCGGGAAAAGACCCCTGGAACCAGTGGACCACTTACACTCTGACTTTGCTGCAGTTGGAACAAACTACTGGTTTGTCTGGCCGGAGGGGAACTGGCCCCCCGACTGAGCCTGGTTTCTCCCAAGGTTTTTTCTCCATTCTGTCACCGATGGAGTTTTCGTTCCTTGCCGCTGTCGCCTCTGGCTTGCTCAGTTTGGGACACTTCATTTCCAGCACAATCATCGACTTGATTGCACAGATAATTATTTAAACTGAACTAAGCTGGACAATGCCATTACTAAATTCAATAATGAAATGCATTCAGCAGATAATTGAGTGTTAAATCCTGTCATTTTACATTATTGACAAAATTTGCCTATTTTGATATTGTGCAGTGCTTTGTTACAATTTGTATTGTTAAAGGCGCTATATAAATAAAGGTGACTTGACTTGACTTAAGTGATGTGTTGTGTTTCACAATCACCATATGAAAAAATAAAATGCACATCAACACATCACTTCCACAAGTTTTTTCCCAAAATTCTCTGTTAAATTAATAAAACTAGGGCATTTGTTATCTTTAATATTACTTTTTCAATTCAATTATTCAATCCAATTATTGTTGGAATTATTTCCAAATTTTTTTTGGATCTCACAGCGTGTGTCTCACATCCACATCGATAATTAGGCTACTAAACAAACAAGAAAATAGACGTACCTTAATACAAAAACAACAGTACATACATAAATACACGGTGACATTAGTGCATTAGAATAGTTAGTCCTTTCTATATTCCAGAGGCCTATTTGAACCCCCACTTCTGATTAATAAATTTTACAAACTGATACACAAAAGATTTACGTAATATATTCAATTTGGCATACGCAACTCTAAGCCTTCTGTTAGATGGGAAAAATTAATATTCCTTATTCAAAATGTGAAGAAGTGTCGAGGTAAACAAGGCTTGCCATCACCGCTCATCCAGACACCATCAGTCATTCTACAGCCACACTTTTTCCACTTGTTTCTCTCTGCCCCTGAGGCAAAGGCCTGCATGCCCTGTAAAGAAGAGGAAATGTCTTGGTCAGTTTCAGATAACAAAGTACACTCTGTGTGTTTTGTCTGCTTAATTGCTGCGTCCTTCGCAGCCGCGTCTGCTCTTGCATTTCCTGTGGATACGAAATCTTTGTTAGTGGTGTGTGCGGCACATTTACAAATGGCTAATTTGTCTGGCAGCAGAATGGCCTCCAGCAAGGCTTCCACCAGAGGAGCATTCATCATTGGGCACCCATCTGACTTAAAAAAAAATCTGTGCTTCCACAGTGCTCCAAAGTCATGCGTGCCACCGAATGAATAACACGAATCGGTGTAAATTGTGACACATTTCCCTGCCATAAGTTTACACGCTTCTGTTAACGCCACAAGCTCCGCTGCTTGCGCTGAATAATTGGCTGGCAGTGAGCCAGATGCCACGACTTCAAATTCAGTGGTTACTGCATAGCCAACTTTATTCTGGCCTGTTTGTAGATCTTTAAAAGCTGAGCCATCCACAAAGAGGACATTTTCGCAGTTTTCAAGTGGTACATCAGAAAGATCTGGACGCGGTCTACACACTTGTTCCAACGCAGTTAGACAGCAATGGTGCTCCTCCCCATCCTCCTGTATTGGAAGGAGAGTAGCAGCATTCAAGGTTGTGCATCATCTAACAGTGATATTCGGCATATCAAGCAAGATTGTGTGGTATCGTAACCACCGAGCCGTCGATAAATGCAATGTTTTCTGTTCCTGCAGTATCATGGACACAGCGTGTGGCACATTTAAAATCAGGTCAGAGTAACCTACAAATTCTCTAGACGACATTACGGCCTGTTCAGCAGCAGCCACCGCCCTCAGACAGTGTGGCAGGCCTGCTGCCACCGGATCTAGTTTGCTGGAAAAATAGGCCACAGGTCGTAATTTATCTCCATGAGGCTGCATTAACACAGAAGTCATAAAGAAATTTTTCTCATCCATCATCTGAACAAAAGGCTTAGTTGGTACCGGTAGGCCCAAAGTCGGCGCCTGAGACAACTGAACTTTCATGTTCACAAATGCCTCCTCTGCCTCCCCTGTCCATTCAATTTTGTCACATGACCTCAGCCCCTTCCCTACTGTTAAGGCTCTCAGAGGCTGCTCAAGAATTGCATAATTTGGAATAAATGTTCGACAATATGAACACATGCCCAAAATTTACAACATTTGTTTCTTTGTAATTGGCTTTGGTACATCTTTAATGCCTTGAATTCTTTTGTCAGACAGAGATTTGCTTTTTGGTGTTATGACATGACCCAAAAACGTAACTTGTTGTTTCACAAACTGCAATTTAGACAAACTGACCTTGTGGCCCTCCTGAGCCAAGTACTGCAGAAGGCTCACAGTGTCTTTCACACACGTGGCGGCATCTCTTGAAGCCAGAAATAAACCATCCACATACTGAAGTAAAACAGTTCCAGCTGTCAGGGTCAGAGGCTCAGAACTTCTGCTAAGTGCCTCATTATAAGAGGGACTTAGCAGAACTTAGGGACTGCCACAGTACCCCTGTCCCATTCTTGTGAATGTATACCCTTTATCTTCAAATTCAAATGCAAACCAGAATTGACTGTTTTTGTCCACTGGCACACTAAATAATGCATTAGCCAAATCTACCAATGAAAAGAATGTTGCATCTTGTGGTATTTATGACAAAATCGTATGCGGATTTGGAACTAATGGAGCCCTATTTCTGACAGCTGCATTTACTGCTTGTATTCTGACATAAATGCTCTCAGAATCTCGCTGTGCTTTATGCCAGCGCTTCTCACAACACAGTTTTTTTCACAAACCCCCCTCCCTCAGCCCATGTCTGCTCTTTGGCCTCGGAGAGTGATAAGTGAGCCAGACTCTGGCATTAGGAAAAAAGGAAGATGTTTTTCTGTCAGGCCGACTAAGACAGCATACATATTTTCTGTCCAACATATTTTCTGAAAACTCAAAGTTTCTCCTTTTTCTCCCTCAAACCAGACTTTTTCATACTGTTTGTCTAATTCCATTACGACATGTGACGTGCAATGCAAATTGTCAGGCAACATAATTTCTCTATTATGTGGCTTAGTTTGACTCTTAGCCAATTCGCTCATCACTTCAGCCCAATCATGATTTATGATGTGCCATTCATAAACCCACTTTGGCTCTGCTTGCAAACAGCACCATTTCTCCCCCTCTTCTTCCACTCTGACACCCGAGGAGTTCGAAACCAGCATCAAATTTAGTTTGAATAACAGATCTCGGCCCAAAATTGACACAGGGCATTTTGGTGAATAAACACATGCATGATTCAGCACTCTGCCCCCCTCTGTTTCACACTGTAAATCTTTCAACACTTTTATGCCCCGATGCAGAAACAGACTCATTTGTTTTATCTGATAATGATGGTTGACATGGTCGTAAACATAATCTTGAAGCCCCAGAATCGGCTAAAAACTCAATCATTACCCTCTCAACAAACATGGGGTATCTCGGCATCTTCTGAATTGCCTCACTTTTATACATCATTAAACTTTTATCAGAATTTTCATCATTCAATTCAGAATTACACACAGAAACGCAAGCTTTTTCTTCATTGCAGAGAGCAGTATGTGGTTAAAAAACTTTCACTTCCCTTTTCAGTGGCCGAAGACTGCTCCCCCTTCTCCCATCCCCGCTGCTCTCCACCGTCCTTGCTTCAGTCTGCTTCTTGATCTCGCTGGTTATCCGGACAGTCCTTGGCCCAATGACCATCCTTCTTGCACAGTCTGCACTTGGTACACGTAAATAACTCATGATCATCAGTGTCGCAGATCCAGCCGTTTTTCAAAGTTTCTTCCACCTTGTCTTTTTCCTCTTCCCTCTCCTTTCAGCTGATTTCGCTGCACAAAAAAAGCCCCCCGGCCTTGACACAGCTTGCACTAGGGCCAGCTGTAAATCTTTGTCAGTCTTTGCTTTCACTCTTTCTTTCTTCGCCGTCTGCAGTTCTTCAGCATGCAAAGCATGTGCCAGCACGGCAGTCGTCCGTTTTTCCATTCAATGTAGCTGGTTTTCACTGCTTGCACGATTTCAGGTCTCAGAGACCATTCAAAAACCAGCTTCTTAAGTGGCATTCCCATGTCTCGGGCCGGTTTCCTCGGTCGGCCTTCACTGTTTGTCTGGTTTTTCTTTTCTTTGTCAGGGGAGCTACTAGCACTCTCTCCTCTCTCTCCTCTTCGTTGGGGATTTCAGGAATCACTTCAGGGGTCTTACTCCTCTTCTTCTTCCTCTGCTTGCGGTGCTGTTGGTCTTTTTTGTGGAGAGCAGTCGAGGTCAGGGTCCACTTTCAGGGCTCGCAGCTCCGCCACGGGATAGTGATGATAGGGTGGTGGTGCATGTTTAAAGACAGAAACATCAGAGCGGTTAGTAGGTTTACGTGATGCCTTTTTCTTATCATTTCTATACGCTAATTCTTTTGCATTGCCCTTCTTTCCCTCTTGTCTGCTTCCCCCAACCAACAATTCACCATCTCCTCTCATTTAACACACATATGCTTCACACAACACCCTTTCTGTTTTTTTACTTCCCTCCTCAACTCATTCTTTTACCACATTTAATCTTGTGACACTCAATGTTCCCTCTTTTGGAAAAGCATGATACCTAATTAATTTCCCCATATCTTGCATGCTTTTCTGGCCATATCATTTTTTCATCAGACAAAATACTGGTGTATAATATTTAGTGAGCTTGCTCTGGGACTTCCCCATATTGGCTGTTTATCTGCCTCTGTGGATTTTTCTTTAGGCGCCTAAATAATCTGTTGGACGTCTCCAACAGATCCGATCTCTTATCCCAAAATCAGCCGGGCAGAGCGCTCCCTGCAGCTCCGATTAATAGCTGCACAGTTTCGATCCCCCCCCCCCCCCCTAGAAATATGTTAACCACATGTGCGTGATCTCAATTTCTTGCTTTCGAAATCTCCAGATCTCCTGATCTCAATTTCTCGCTCAATTTCCGATCACGCCAGTTGCAGCAGTTTCAATTTCCCCTAGAAAACTTTCTAGCTGTGCTGTATTCTCCCACGCAATTCTGTCTCACCTGAGACCCTTTTGATCACGCTGCCTTCTGCTCACAGTGATCTCAGTTACGTGGCACCACAGATTCAGGACCCACCAATATGGTGTATCCCCTTAATTTCAATTCTAATTTCAAAACCCAAATTCTAAATTCTTTAGAAAATTTTGATTTGACTCTTACCCGAGAGTCCTGTTGCCACCTGGGTTCGTTTACAGATTCCAGTGGTGTCCCCTCCGGGCCTCGGCGGTCGGCCCCTGTCGTCCCTTCAAACCTATTCGGGGTTAGGGCTGGACTCTAAGTCCAGGATGTACGGTCACCATCCGCTCTCAGGTCCAGAAGACACATCCAAGGAATCCCACTTCTGACGCCAAACTGTCATGGCAATTTTTCACTCACTCTCATCAGTCAAGAGACAAATCCACTCTTAGTCTTTTAAAAGGTTTATTCTTTGCAAAGAAGGCCAACAGTCATACAGACACACAGAGTTGCTGCAGAGTGCGACAAACGGGGAGGGTGCTCCTCCACCTTATATTCACACACTCAAGGTTACAGGGTTACATTCGTTCAGCTGTATTTTTCCTTACCTGGAGAGGAAGCAAATAGCATTCTACTAAATCATGTTGTAAGATCAGCATAAAACTAATTTTCTTCAACAGTCCGCAAGTACAATCACCAGACGAATTGAAGAAATGGGGGGTAATGTATATGCCCAGCTGCAGGAGAAAGTGAAAGAATTCGATTTTTTTGCATTAGCACTGGATGAGAGCAATGACGTGCAGGACACGGCACAGCTGCAAATTTTTCTTTGTGGAGTTAGCTCAAACTTTGAAGTGTCAGAGGAGCTGGCAGCCCTACAAAGTCTAAAAGGCACTACGACAGGGGAGGATATTTTTGGTAAAGTGTGCCAAACGATGGGAGAACTGAGTCTAGACTGGTCTAAGCTGGCCAGCATCACTACCGACGGGGCTCCTAGTATGGTTGGTGCGCCGAGGGGGCTTATAGGACGCATGAATAGAGAAATGGAGGAAAGATGTATCAGCCCCCCGTTACAAGTCCACTGCCTGATTCACCAGCAAGCACTCTGCTGCAAAGTTTTGAAGTGGGAATCGGTCATGAAGGTGGTGGTGTCATGTATTAACTTCATCAGAGCAAACAGACTTAAACACCGGCAGTTCCAAGCCTTTCTCGCCGAGCTAGAGTCTGCTCACGGAGATGTGCTTTGCCATACTGAAGTCCGATGGTTAAGCTGAGGCAGAGTTTTGAGGCGTTTTTACGAGCTGCTTTATATAGCGTGTTTAGCTGTGTACGTTAACTTAGGACATAAATGACTGTTTTTACCAGAATACTTGCCAAAATTGTTATTTTAACATAACTTTGTGTGTGTGTGTAATACCGTGTATCCATCCGTTGAGGCGTTGTCTGAAACGCAGTATCTGCATTGCGCATCTCTCTCTCTCTGCGTGTGCACGCTTCAGTGTGTGCGGCAGCGAGCACAGAAAACGATGTGCAAGTCCCGATTCAACTTTAGCAAGACAAAACACTTGCAAATGATAAACGTTCACTCTATGGTGGTTAAACTTATTAGTTAATCTGCAAATCACATGCGTGCCGAACCGTGGGGACTGGTCCGTACGGATCACGGATCATCTACAATCCGTTGCACCCCTACTATGTAAACTATGCATCATTTATATGGAGAATACTGAATTTGATCTTTTAATATTACCGAATTAAATATATTACGGCACTTTTGAGTGTTTTCACAATGTTTTGTCGCACTGTTTAAAGATTGAAATATTGCCGCGGGTGGTTAATATGGATTGCAAATGGCCAAACTTTTTTTTTTCAGAAATACCTTGGTTTTATTATTTTGAGAGGTGATCTAAATATTTGCGGCTGGGAAACAGATGAAAAATTGACATGCTTGTGCAGCAGTTCTATGGTATTTTTGCCCTCCAAGTCTTCGAGCTGGTGACGTGACTGAATGCTAAGAATAGCTCTCGCAGTAATTTGATGTAATACAGTGGAATACCACACATTTGTGAGGCACTTAAAGACAGTGGTTCCAAACCTGGGGGGCGCCAGAGTTCACAGCGGTGGCGCGGGAGCTGATTTACTTTGAGGTAGGGCTGGGCGATAAAACGATAACTATAAATATAGTGATATAATTTTCCTAAAACAAGTTTGACATTTAATGTTTATGTGGCAAAAGCTTAACAAAACAGCCCTACTCATTTGAACCACGCCACACGGACCATATCCGCTCGGTTCAAACCGCGGCACAGCGCAGAGCGAGCAGATGTGTTTACTCACCGATCACGCAACCACTAAACAGCGTTGTAAGATCCAGTGAGAACTAGAAGCGCTTGAATTCAGCGAAGAACACAAATGACTGATATAAACTAGTATCAGTCGATATCAGTCAACTTCAGTCAAGTTAAACCCACATAAAACAGCGCTGACAAACAGCAAAAAAAAACAACTGTGCTACGATAGTCAGAAGGCTTTTCAATCTACAAGTCGCCATACTTTACCATAGATTTACTGAAGTAACATTAACTGCACGTTATTGTGGCAGAAATGTGGGGTATTTATTATATTACTGTAATGTAGACATGTATTAAAAGTAATAAAGCAGTAATTGAGTAGCAGTATTTCAAGGCTAGGCTAAATATATATACATATTTTTAATATTCTAATTGTTCTAAAATGTGATTCCCCCCTCTTCTCCCTTTTAAACACAAATGAAAAACATTGTTTTTCCCCATTATATCGAGGTAAGATACATAGCTTATTTTCAAATTGACGTCAGTTGCTTAACATAGTAGGAATTCAGTCACAATTAACCATCAATTCAAAAATGCGAATGTGGCTGCTCGGTAAAAGAGGAGCAGAGAATGACAATGCATCAACAACTGGACCTAACTGCACTTCAAGTAAACGGAAAACTCGTAAGTACAGCGAGGAGTACTTGTCCTTCGGATTTATGAGTGTTGGTCCTGCAGACAAATAGGGTTGGGTATCGTTTTTTTTTTATACCGGAGCCAAATTGATACTTTTAAAATGGTACCAGTACCGATACTTACAAAAATAAAACAAATTACCAATTAATAATTGGATTGGCCATTAGCAAACACATGGGCCCGGTTTCACAGACAGGGCTTAGACCATTGGTCTCAAACTCCATTCTTGAAAGGCCACAGCTCTGCAGAGTTTAGCTCCAACCCTAATCAAACACGCCTGATCGAGCTAATCAAGCTCCTCATGATTACTAGAAACTTCCAAGCAGGTGTGAATTGGAGCTGGCTGGAGCTAAACTCTGCAGAGCTGTGGCCCTCCAGGAATTGAATTTGAGACCACTGGCTTAGACTAAACCAGGATTAGATCATAGTTCAATTAGGACATTTAAGTAATTTTTATAAACATGCTTAGAACAAAAAAAAACATTACTGGGGTGCATCTTGAGACAAAACAAAGGCACTGATATATTTTAGGATCAGTCAGTGCAAGTTTATTTCAGTTAAAACAGCTAGGAGTTACGTTTTAGTCTAGCACTAGGTTCAAGCCTTGTCTGTGAAAGCGGGGGGTGATGTCTTTTTCGTTCATACTGGACGCTAGAGGATGCCGTCGCACAGAAAATCCACTGATCCAGTCCAGATCCAGGAATAAGTAAACAGAAGATATAAACGCTTGGAATGATAAAATATATACAATAAACTCGACTACGACTATGTATAGTTTATCTGTGTTATTCAAGCCATCTCTGGTATTTTCATAATAATTAAGTATATTTATAATCCATTGCTAATTGATGTATTAGTAGCCTATGGAGTAGTAGTAGCTTAGTTACTGGAAGGCTACCTGCTAGTGTCGTCAGAGCAAGTATAATCAGTGCATTCACATGTTCCTCGGATGCTCTCATTTCCCGAGTTGTGCTTTTAAGTCGTAATGTGAAAACCGCACACTCGCGTTACTACAAAGATTTGTTGGACTTGTATTATTAGAGCTTTCCGAACTGAGTTCACATGCATGTTCTCAGTCGAGAAATTATTTTTCATGTGCCGGTGATGTTGCTTCCAACATCCGTTTCGGAGAAACAAATATTTCAACCGATCGCTCAGGCATGGCACCGAAATCTGCGTTCTAATTCAGTTCTAGTACATTTTGGTTACATAGGTCCTGGTGCCATATTTAGGGCTGTAGCTATCGAATATTCTAGTAATGGAGTATTCTATGGAAAATGCCATCGATTAATCGATTAATCGGATTAGAACTACTTTTTCTTTTTAAAGAGCATTCCTAAATATACAAGAGAAAATAAGGCAAGTCTTTTAAAATGAACAAGTGATGTGTTTCCTTTTTAGAAAAATTCTATTTTTACTGCTGACATAGTATATATTAATAACTGAAAACTAAACCCATTTAGTGCATTTAATTGCCATATTACATTCAAAATGCAAATACAAATAAGGTAAGGTACAAAAAAGGTAAACATACTAAAACCTAAAACTAAGACATACATCAAAATAATAATAAAACCTAAACATTGTGCAACTTAACTTCCAACTTTGATCCAAACTAAAGCTCAAGCATGACACAAGCCTTTACTGTCTGCTTAGAAGAATTGTGGCTTTTGTAAAGCGCAAAAATGAGTGGACAGGAAGCTAATGTGGAACAAAAACAAGAGTCCAAACACACAACATTAACACGTGTATCAGCAACATGAATTTAACAGAGCTCTAGACTAACTTTTTGCACTGGTTGCACTGGTTTTTTCTTAGGTGCACCAGCACAAAAGTTAGGTGCACCCAAATTTTTATATAGGCAATATTGACTAGTAAACGACTAACTAACAATCTGGTCAACATAAAGTTCTTTATTTGAAGCACAATTCTACAGGAAAGGTAACTTACTGAAAAGCTGAGCTGAGATTTAAGCTTAAAACATCTCAAGATAAATGAAATAAAAATAAAATCTAAATTAAGTGTTTTAAGGGCATCAAACTGAACATCTCATGGCTCAGTGTCTTATGGACTTTCCTCCATGAAACACGTCCCTTTAAGAATGCATAACCAGCTCTCCCTTCCAAGAAGCTAGTCTGCACAAAAATACTAATTTATAATTTTATTGAGCCGTTGTCTGATGAAATCAAATAATACACAATATAAGACAAGACAAAGACAATTCCTGTGCTGTGATTTCTTCTTTATTTGTATGTACATTTAGAGAAGCAATAATATCTGTTTTAACTGAACGGGCTCCTCTCAGACGCTCGCTGAACAGAGCAGATGCAGAGAAAGCGCACTGATCTCGCGCCGTTGCGGCGATCACAGAGACACTCTGAGAGACTCGATTTGTCACTAGTTGCTTTTTTGGGAAAACAAAAAGTTGCTATGGGGGTCTACAAAGGCGCTAAATCTCGCTAAGTTGGCAACACTGCACGCATTTCTACTACTCACCTCTTTCTCTCTGTCTGACTGCAGCAGCACACGTGACGCATTTGTAAACGCGCACACACACATACAGGAATATCTGGACCACGGCCAATCAGAGGGGGGGTCCGCCCTTCACTATCTCTGATTGGTTTAGACCACGATATAAGCCTAATGGGTGTGTCTTTTGTTGAACCACATAGAGTTTCTGAGTCGCGGATACTTTTTCTTTTCTCGAATGGCTGGACGCAGTGCGACCTGGGATTTTTGTTAGTCGCACCCGTGAGAAATTAGGTCGCATGTGCGACCAAATTGGTCGCACTCTAGAGCCCTGTTTAAAGTTATTTGGAGAATAAACTCTCTTAAATGTCTCTCTGCATACTGGTGTGTGTGTGTGTGTAATTCTTTAAAGGAGCATGTGGTTGCAAACAGTGCTCTTTATGTAGTTACAGTAAATGGTAGGGATGCACAGAGATGAAAATTCTGGGCCGAAACAGAGAATTCTCGATGTGCCTGGTCGAAAGCCAAAACCGAAAATGCTTTGTAATAATTATTTATTTTATTAAATACTATAAAGTAATTTTGTAAGACTTTTAATTTAACTAAATTTTAATGACATGGAATTTAAAAAACACAAACCAATAAATAACCACACAATTATTGAAAGAAAATTGGACAGAAAATATATTAATATTAAATATCAATGTATTATTTGTATTCAGTTCTATGCAACAGAATCAGACATAACTGTTGTTGTTGTTTTTGACTAATTATCCAAATAATCTATATCCTGCAAACAGGGTTTTTTCTTTCTAAAAATGTGGTGGAGGTGGTACCATCCTGATCATGTGCACACAATGTACAGCATTTAACACTGTTTACATGCAATGCATTTTAGGTGTTATAATAATTATATGATTGAAGAAAAGGACACTTATAAAGTTATGTTTTATTTTCTCTCACCTAATATTTAAGTTTGGCTATTTTAAAATTTCATTTATCTTTACATTTTTGAAAATGAAACTTTTTTGGCAAACAAAGGGAATTTACTGGTACATTCTGCTGAAAAAAATATTTCTGCTGCACTGTCTTCAAAAAAACAGACTTTTATTTTGACGGATTGCCGTGAATACCTTTACATATCTGTGTGTAAGATATGAGTTAATTTTACTCAAATGAAACATCGAAACACTCATGAAGTGACTCTGGAGATGTTGTTGACTCTCAGAGCAGTTCTGGGGGCCGTTCTTCGTACGTCGCTAACTCAGTTAGCTGGATTTGATTATTGACGATTTCACTTGATCTTGGATTGTTTGGTTCTTCGAAGCTCATCCCGGATTTGCTGTCATAGCAACGGGTCCGTAAGCTTAAACCTTCTCGGGAGCAGGCTTATTTCATGTAAACAGGATTAGATCGCATCCTTTTAAGCAGACTTGATACTTAAAATATGTCCCAGCCACTGCTACTTTATTACAAGTGTACCCTACTGATCCAGGGACAATAATTTAAAATAATAATAATTTAAAAATATTATAATAATGTTGTATCGTCTATAATACTATAGACACAGCCAGTTTTACTCACTGAAAGATGTATTTGTCATAAAATAATTACTAAATAATTGTATTAGTCTTACAGACATGCTATACAGTTAATGCACGACTCTACATTAACTGTATAACATGTCTGTAAGACATGCTATACAGTTAATTAATGTGAGGGGTGACAGATATTATGGGAGTGGCTTTGGAGCGCAGGAGATGCGGGTAACTTGATTTTGCCCCTTAAGAAACTTTAATTAATGCTGTCAAGTAACAAATCCATTTCAAAGATAAAATTAAATGAATTGTTAATTACTACATTGAAATAAAAATGTAAAGCCTGTACAAATACTAGAAATCATGAATATAAATAATTGGGAATCATGTAAAACAATTAAAATAAATTAAAAACAGTGCATATTTCATTTATCTATTATAACATTTATGTAGTTTGTTCGTTTGGCTGTTTCCTTATAAAAGTCCAGAAATCTTGTCGTCAAGTTTTTACGTCAGGTGACTTTTTTAATGATATGATGTCATTACGTTGCTGTCTTGCCACCAGCCAATCGCTACATTGCTGATCGTGGTTTCAAGTATCGATGCATAGCCCCTTTTAAACCATCAGATAACTCAATCCAGCCATACTAATCATCAACAGCAGGTGCGTTCGAAGAACCGAACTATCCAGATCCTGATTAGCGCGATGATATCATCTTGGATCTGTCATTTGATCTCGGATGTAATGAGCGACGTACGAAGAACGGACCCCTGGAGATGTTGTTCGTGTGTTTATGTCCTCATTGAGACGTCACACGCGCGTCAGTGTGTGTGTGTCTGTGTGCTAAAGAAAAACGAGCATCTCTGTCATTCATTCATACAGAGATCAGATCGTGTAAATCAGTGGGAAATGAATAGAAATTATGATTATGTGTAAAGAAACATTAAGTAAACATGCATTATAAGCGAATGTGAACAGTGAAGGAGATTTTTTACCAGCGTTGCCCAGATCAGCTGTAGCAACGCAGCTCTACTGCAAACAATAACAAGTATACTAACATTACATAGACCTTTCTTGTCGGCGCGTTATTTGAGCGGACTCTACTTTTCCGGTGAGCATGAGCGGTAACTGAGCAGAATGATAGTCATGCGGCACAGTGATGACGGTGGAGGGAGAGCGGAAGCATGAACACTGCTGGACGGTGCGGTGCGGCATATATTTTCGGCTGCCGAAAATTCAGTGCATCCCAAGTAAACGGACAAAACGATTCTTCGAGGCACACAATTTTGCCTCAATGATTATTTGTATTTGAGTTACTCGAGTAACTCGAGGAATCGTTTCAGCCCTAGCCATATTGGTACTGGGTTTCGGTGTGCTATGCTCAGAGACCCTTTCTAATGAGGCCAATTATCAATTCTATATATATATATATATATATATATATATATACCAATTATATATACCAATTATCTTCTATACCAATTTTTGCCATCAAGCTTCGAAACCATGCAAGTTACGCCATCACCTTGAAACAAACCATGGGTAATTTGCCATCAAGCTTCGATAATTTTTTGAAAATAAATTGAAAGATTACCAGCAATGTAAAAAAGTGATCGAGTCAACCTGTGTGATGGGTAGCGAAAATGAAAATGCTGTGACGACATCGTATGAGGTATCAAGACAATAGCTACATCTGGAAAGCCCCACACCATAGGCGAAGACTTAATTTTACCAGCCGCTAATGTAATGAATGACTGGTCAGAGGCGAGAGTAGATCCACTTGCAGCTTTATTTTTACACAGAGGAGGTCAAACAGGCAAATATCAAGCAGGGGTAATGAGAGCAACGTAGACAAGGCAGGGTCGAAATCAGAGGCAGAGCAATGGGTCAGGGCAGGCGGCAGACAGAGAGGATTACCAGAAAGCAGGCGGGGTCAGAGAGGCAGGCAGCAAACGATCAGGAGAGGGAGTCAACAGTCCAGGTAAAACACGGGAAGACAAACTAGGGAAAACGCTCGGAAATGTAGCCAGGGGAAAACAAGACTTCGCAGTGAGTGAGTGTTTGTGTGCTGCTTTTATGTGAGTGAGTGAATGAGGTGCAGGTGTGGTGAGGCAATCAGGGTTGATGAGTGAATGGTGACAGCTGTGTGATTGGTGTAATGGTGGACGGGAATGTGTGAGTGCAGTGCATGATGGGAGATGTAGTCCATGGGTGATGTGCAGTTTGAGTGAGTGGTAACCAGATTCATGACAGAGCCCCCCCCCAAAGAGCGGCTTCCAGACGCTTACACAAAGCATACTCCAGGAGGGTGGTGGAGCGGAGGTGGAACCGGGGGAGGGGACGGAGGGCCAGGTCCATGTGGGGCCAATGAGACAGGAGCCCACCAGGGCGGGGCGGAGGAGACAGCAGAGACGTGAAGTGACACTGGGTAAACTGCTGTGGCGTGAGGTGACTCTGGCAGGTCGGCGGAGACGTGAGGTGACTCTGGCAGGTCGGCGGAGACGTGAGGTGACTCTGGCAGGTCGGCGGAGACGTGGAGTGACTCTGGCAGGTCGGCGGAGACGTGGAGTGACTCTGGCAGGTCGGCGGAGACGTGGAGTGACTCTGGCAGGTCGGCGGAGACGTGGAGTGACTCTGGCAGGTCGGCGGAGACGTGGAGTGACTCTGGCAGGTCGACGGAGACGTGGAGTGACTCTGGCAGGTCGACGGAGACGTGGAGTGACTCTGGCAGGTCGACGGAGACGTGGAGTGACTCTGGCAGGTCGACGGAGACGTGGAGTGACTCTGGCAGGTCGACGGAGACGTGGAGTGACTCTGGCAGGTCGACGGAGACGTGGAGTGACTCTGGCAGGTCGACGGAGACGTGGAGTGACTCTGGCAGGTCGACGGAGACGTGGAGTGACTCTGGCAGGTCGACGGAGACGTGGAGTGACTCTGGCAGGTCGACGGAGACGTGGAGTGACTCTGGCAGGTCGACGGAGACGTGGAGTGACTCTGGCAGGTCGACGGAGACGTGGAGTGACTCTGGCAGGTCGACGGAGACGTGGAGTGACTCTGGCAGGTCGACGGAGACGTGGAGTGACTCTGGCAGGTCGGCGGAGACGTGGAGTGACTCTGGCAGGTCGGCGGAGACGTGGAGTGACTCTGGCAGGTCGGCGGAGACGTGGAGTGACTCTGGCAGGTCGGCAGAGACGTGGAGTGACTCTGGCAGGTCGACGGAGACGTGGAGTGACTCTGGCAGGTCGACGGAGACGTGGAGTGACTCTGGCAGGTCGACGGAGACGTGGAGTGACTCTGGCAGGTCGACGGAGACGTGGAGTGACTCTGGCAGGTCGACGGAGACGTGGAGTGACTCTGGCAGGTCGACGGAGACGTGGAGTGACTCTGGCAGGTCGACGGAGACGTGGAGTGACTCTGGCAGGTCGACGGAGACGTGGAGTGACTCTAGCAGGTCGACGGAGACGTGGAGTGACTCTGGCAGGTCGACGGAGACGTGGAGTGACTCTGGCAGGTCGACGGAGACGTGGAGTGACTCTGGCAGGTCGACGGAGACGTGGAGTGACTCTGGCAGGTCGACGGAGACGTGGAGTGACTCTGGCAGGTCGACGGAGACGTGGAGTGACTCTGGCAGGTCGACGGAGACGTGGAGTGACTCTGGCAGGTCGACGGAGACGTGGAGTGACTCTGGCAGGTCGACGGAGACGTGGAGTGACTCTGGCAGGTCGACGGAGACGTGGAGTGACTCTGGCAGGTCGAACGCCCACCAGGGCGGAGCAGACGAGACAGGCACCCTCCAGGGCGGAGCAGACATGACAGGCACCCTCCAGGGCGGAGCAGACGAGACAGACGCCCACCAGGGCGGAGCAGACGAGACAGACGCCCACCAGGGCGGAGCAGACGAGACAGACGCCCACCAGGGCGGAGCAGAGATCCCTGGCCGAGACTGGGACCTAGAGGAAATGGAGACACAAGAGGCAGAGAGAGCACATTTGGTTTCAGGAACCGGGGCAGGGAGTTTAAGCGGCAATGGTAGATCCGGGGCCTCGGGCAGCCATGATGGATCAGGGGACCTCATGGGCCATGGCGGGTCCAGGGTCTCCGTGGGCAATGGAGGGGAGCTCCCTCCATGAAAGTTCTTGGTGAACTCCACTACCTCGAGAGGGCACTCTGGAAGCGCTGAATCTCGGTGGCGCTCAGGCGGCTCTGACTCTCTTGGGCACTCAGGTGGCTCTGACTCTCTTGGGCGCTCGGTAGAACCGGACGGAACCAGCGGAGGCATTGTTGAGCTGGGCGGGACCAGTGGAGACGAAGGAGAGCTGGGCGGGACCAGCGGAGACGAAGGAGAGCTGGGCGGGACCAGCGGAGACGAAGGAGAGCCGGACTCTGTGAGCTCCTGGATCGGAGCGGCCTCTGGAGCGGACTCTGTGAGCTCCTGGATCGGGACGGCCTCTGGAGCGGACTCTGGAGCGGACTCTGGAGCGGACTCTGGAGCGGACTCTGCGAGCTCCCGGAGCGGAGCGGGCTCTGCGAGCTCCTGGAGCGGAGCGGGCTCTGCGAGCTCCCGGAGCGGAGCGGGCTCTGGAGCGGACTCTGCGAGCTCCCGGATCGGAGCGGGCTCTGGAGCGGACTCTGCGAGCTCCCGGATCGGAGCGGGCTCTGGAGCGGACTCTGCGAGCTCCCGGATCGGAGCGGGCTCTGGAGCGGACTCTGCGAGCTCCCGGATCGGAGCGGGCTCTGGAGCGGACTCTGCGAGCTCCCGGATCGGAGCGGGCTCTGGAGCGGACTCTGCGAGCTCCCGGATCGGAGCGGGCTCTGGAGCGGACTCTGCGAGCTCCCGGATCGGAGCGGGCTCTGGAGCGGACTCTGCGAGCTCCCGGATCGGAGCGGGCTCTGGAGCGGACTCTGCGAGCTCCCGGATCGGAGCGGGCTCTGGAGCGGACTCTGCGAGCTCCCGGATCGGAGCGGGCTCTGGAACGGACTCTGCGAGCTCCCGGATCGGAACGGGCTCTGGAGCGGACTCTGCGAGCTCCCGGATCGGAGCGGGCTCTGGAGCGGACTCTGCGAGCTCCCGGATCGGAGCGGGCTCTGGAGCGGACTCTGCGAGCTCCCGGATCGGAGCGGGCTCTGGAGCGGACTCTGCGAGCTCCCGGATCGGAGCGGGCTCTGGAGCGGACTCTGCGAGCTCCCGGATCGGAGCGGGCTCTGCGACGAACCTGGGGATGCCTGCTGCTCGCACCGACACCAGTGGTGGGTCCAACACACTAGTCATCAGTCCTGGCCAAAGAGGTGCATCCGCAGGCGTGGTAGCCATCCTGGCCAGGGACTCCGGCTTGGCAGGCCTGGTATGAGGCTTAGGATCGCCGGCCATTTTGTGACAAGCTGCAGTGTCGCGATTCTCATCCGCGACACCCCCAGGGAATGGTGAGCCAGCAGTAAACAAAGCAAACTCTAAAAAACAACTCAGTGATGAGCGCGGACCCTCGCGTCTGAGCTGAGTTTGTAGAGGCTGCCTAATGCCATCACAAAAAATGTCAATCAAAATAATGTCCGGTAAGTCTGAGTAGTGAGCACAGGCTAAGAACTCCTTAATATGGTTCTCCAGGGATCGTGGGCCTTGCTTAAGGGCAAACAATACTCTTGCATCCATACCTGAAATATGTTGACCTGAAGGGTGCTGGATCCTTGTGTGGCGAAGTCTTCTGTAATGAATGACTGGTCAGAGGCGAGAGTAGATCCACTTGCAGCTTTATTTTTACACAGAGGAGGTCAAACAGGCAAATATCAAGCAGGGGTAATGAGAGCAACGTAGACAAGGCAGGGTCGAAATCAGAGGCAGAGCAATGGGTCAGGGCAGGCGGCAGACAGAGAGGATTACCAGAAAGCAGGCGGGGTCAGAGAGGCAGGCAGCAAACGATCAGGAGAGGGAGTCAACAGTCCAGGTAAAACACGGGAAGACAAACTAGGGAAAACGCTCGGAAATGTAGCCAGGGGAAAACAAGACTTCGCAGTGAGTGAGTGTTTGTGTGCTGCTTTTATGTGAGTGAGAGAATGAGGTGCAGGTGTGGTGAGGCAATCAGGGTTGATGAGTGAATGGTGACAGCTGTGTGATTGGTGTAATGGTGGACGGGAATGTGTGAGTGCAGTGCATGATGGGAGATGTAGTCCATGGGTGATGTGCAGTTTGAGTGAGTGGTAACCAGATTCATGACAGCTAAGCAGATGGTCAGCATTATGCTGGGAAACGATACAGTTAAGCAACTTAACTTGATTTATTTTTCAAATAACGCGGTTAAGCGCCGAATTAATAATAGGCCGAGAATGTGTTCCAGCAGCTAATTTGCTGAGTTCGAGCGAGTCGTTTTATGCCATTCAAATCGATGAGTCCACAGACATCGTGGATATGGCGAATTTGCTCGCATTCGTTAGGTATTAATGTGATGGAGAAATTGAGTAAAACTTTCTTTTTTGCAAACCTCTGCATTCAAACGCAACTGCGGAAGCTATTTTGGACATTCTGAACGATTTAATAATTTCCAATGACATCAAATGGACAAAGTGCATTGGACTCAGCACTGACGGTGCTCATGCTATGATGGGCTGACACAGCGGCGTGGTAAAGCGTGTCAGAGACGTTTTGCCCCTGCTGTTCACTCACGTACATTGCTTCATTCACCGAAAGGATTAGCCGCTAAGAGAATGCCCATGGATTTAAAGACCGTTTTGGACGATGCTGTCAGAATGGTGAATTACATTAAAAGTCGTCCACTGCAAGCACGTTTGTTTTCCCTTTTGTGTGAAGAGATGGGTAGTGAACACCGCGTTTACTACATACCGAGGTCTGCTGGCTCTCACGCGGCAGAGTGCTCACCCGGCTCTTCCAGTTATGTGACGAGGTCAGAAGCAGAAAATTTTTCATTGATTCCAAATTTGAACGTTTCAGACCGCCTCTGTGATTTCGCCTGGCTTTTTAAATTGGCCTACTTGGCACACATTTTTTGTCACTTGAATGAACTCAATCTAGCGACTGGTTCACAACTTATAAAATATCATGTTTTAATTAAGTTGGTATTTATTTATTTTTTACTGCATGTGTACGATAAAAGTATCATTCCGGCAGCAAGAACGTTCCTGAACTAAATGAAGATAAACGTCTTGGTGTTTGATGTGTTTATTTGAACCAATCAGATAAGAGTAATTGGAGAGTCAGCGAGAGCCTCGTTTAATTGGCTACAAGATGGACCCGCCCTCTCCCTCACGCTTGCAAAACGTCTCGGGTTACTCGCGTAACCCTTGTTCTCTGAATAGGGAATGAGATGCTGCGTAGCTTAGCTTTACGCATCGGGAACGCCTTCCGCGTGACCGAGTCTGAGCCCATATAGAATCACGCCAATTTATTGGCTGATGGCGCGACGCCATCTCTGACGCAATGACGTCGTCAGGCCATACTGGCGAACGCGCCATCCACTCCTCAGATTTCTCTGCCGAAAAGAACCCTGTCGGTAGCGTGAGGAGCTTGGCAGCAAACGCAGCGTCTCGTTCCCTATTCAGAGAACAAGGGTTACGCGAGTAACCCGAGACGTTCTCTTTCATAGGTAACTCTACGCTGCGTAGCTTAGCTTTACGCATCGGGAACGATATACCAAACACGCCAAGCTGAAAACGCTGCCTATCTGGCCCAATAATGAATCAACAACATACGGTCGGTTCAAACAGACAGGACCTGAGAACCTGGAGCCGTATCAACGTCAAGGTTGTAAAACCTGACAAAGGTGTGCGGAGAGGACCATCCTGCCGAAACACAAATATCCTCCAGGGGTACCCCTCTAAAAAGAGCTTGAGAGGAGGCTACGCCTCTAGTAGAATGCGCCCGAAGACTAAGAGGTGAAGGGAGTTTCTGCGCCTCATAAGCCAGCGAAATGGCGTCTCTCACCCAGTGAGAAATCCTCTGCTTTGACGTGGCAAGCCCGTGGCGACCAGCACCAAAACAGATCAATAACTGGGGAGATTTTCTTCAAACCTTGGAGCGATCCACATACAGCTTCAATGCCCTGACCGGGCAGAGCATGTGGAGTCTCTCATCCTCACTTGAAGCAAAGGGAGGGGGATGGAAAGAGTGAAGAGTGACCACTTGAGAACGGAACGACGTGGACAAGACCTTGGGAATGTAACCCGGCATAGGCCGCAGGGTAACTTTGACTAGACCCGGGGCAAAGTCCATACACGTTTCACTGACAGAAAAGCCTGCAGATCTCCAACTCTTTTCAGTGACGTAAGCGCCAGTAAAAGAACAACCTTAAGAGTCAGTATCCGATCCGAAGCTGACTCTAAGGGCTAAAAAGGGGCCGTCACTAGTCCTTCGAGGATGACTGACAAGTCCCAAGAAGGAACTGCCGTGGGGCGAACAGGCCTAAGGCGTCTGGCCCCACGCATGAAAGCGGAGACCAACCGATGCCTCCCCAAGGGGATCTCATCCAGCTCTCTCCGAGCTGCAATGGCCGCTACATAAACCCTAAGGGTGGTAGCAGCCGCCCCCGCTGTCAGCCTTTCTTGCAAAAACTCCAGCACTGGACCAACAGGGCAGTTAACTGGGTCGATTGCACGAGTCAAACACCACGATTCAAAGACACCCCACTTGGAAGAGTATAGCTTCCTGGTAGCGGGGGCTCTGGCACTGGCTATGGTTTCCTGAACTTCGGCAGGCAAACCATCAATCACAGCCCTTGGCCCTGTATGGGCCATACCCACAACTTCCAGAGCTCCGGCTGAGGATGCCAGATCTTGGCCTGAAGCTGGGACAGTAAGTCCCGCCTGATCGGAATCTCCCAAGGAGGCCGATACAAGAGGGGAGTTAGCTCCGAGAACCAGGTCTGGGAGGGCCAGAATGGGGCTATGAGAAGGAGACGGGCACCGCTCACCTTCACTCTGCATAGTACTGCCGGAATCAGCTTTATTGGCGGAAACGCATACAGACTGACATTCGGCCATGAGTGGGCGAACGCATCTATGCCCAGAGTCGT
The DNA here is from genome assembly GCA_003573665.1 of Oxygymnocypris stewartii. NCBI lineage: Eukaryota > Metazoa > Chordata > Actinopteri > Cypriniformes > Cyprinidae > Oxygymnocypris > Oxygymnocypris stewartii. Next base: position 112,679 of record QVTF01009722.1, on the reverse strand, counting down.
CGGGAAACTCAGGGAGAACCAGAGCGGGCACTGGGATGACTCTTGAGAAGCAAAGAGGTCCACCTCCGCTTTTCCAAACAGATCCCAGATCTGGGATACCGTCTGACGGTTCAACATCCATTCCCCCGGCTTGAGCTTCTGTCTCAACAGAAAATCGGCCGCCAGGTTCAGTACTCCCGGAACGTGAACCGCCCTCAAAGAGAGGAACTTGTCTTGGGACCAAAGGAGAAGATGGCGTGCAAGCCTGTTCAGGGTGCGCGACTTTGAACCTCCTTGGCGGTTTATGTGGGACACAACCGCCATATTGTCCATCCTGACTATGACATGATGCTCCCCGAGAACGGGGAGAAAATACTTCAAAGCCAGGAAGACAGCCCTGAGTTCCAGGCAGTTTATATGCCAAAAGAGGAACTCTTCCTTCCACTCTCCACTCGCCGGCCTTCCTTCGAAGACCGCGCCCCAGCCTGTCATTGATGCGTCCGTCGTGATCATATGGCGACGGTGGATCGCACCCATTCTCACCCCGCTCTGGAGAAAGACGGGGTCTCGCCACATTAACAGGTGTCGACAGCAACTGCGCGACACTCTGACAAGGCGAGTAGCTGGTACAGTGGGGTGTAACCTCAGCTCCTTCATCCACCAAAGGAATGGCCTCATGTGAAGCAGCCCTAGGGGCAACACAGGGGAGGCTGCTGCCATAAGGCCCAACAGCCTGCGGTAGGTACCTACAGAGACATGATGGCCTAGCTTGAAGCGGGGCCAAACATGCTGTAAAAACTGGTATCCGGGCAGGAGCCAAACGGGCCTGCATCTGAACGGAATCCAAACGAACTCCTAGAAATACAGTTCGTTGAGATGGGAGGAGCACACTCTTCTTGGCGTTCATCCTGAGGCCAAGAGAATGGATGTGGCCGAGAACGATATCCCTGTGACGACTCACTAGCTCCCTGGAGTGAGCCAGAATGAGCCAGTCGTCCAGATAGTTCAGTACACGGATGCCCTGGAGCCTCAAAGGGGCCAGTGCAGCATCCATGCATTTGGTAAATGTCCTCGGGGCCAAAGCCAGGCCGAAGGGCAGAACCTTGTATTGGTGAGCCTTCCCTCCAAAGGCGAACCGAAGGAACCTCCTGTGTCTTTGAACGACCTGGATGTGAAATACGCATCCTTCAGGACGATGGTGACAAACCAGTCCCCCTCCTGGACCTGAGACATGATGGTTTTTATCATCAGCATCTTGAACTTCCCCTTTGTAGAGGGAAAATTAAAACGCTGTAGATCCAGAATGGGTCTCAGGCCGCCGTCCCCCTTCGGCTGAAGAACCCTAGTTCGATGTCCGACTGCGGTATTTCCTCTATCGCTCCTTTCTGTAGGAGGGAGGAAAGCTACAGCTGTAGAACAGAAGCCTTGGAGGCGCTGTTTACTACCGTCAGTTGAGCCCGTCGAGGCGGGGGGGATATTCCCCAAACTGAAATGTGTAGCGGACCGAATCGTGAGCAGCGGCACCCTCCGCCACGAAGGAGAGCCCTTGGCGTCCTTGTCCGGGTTGATGGAGTGTGAAGTGCTGGACTGACAGGTGGCCAGCACGGGGTCCGAACGCTGCAGGGGAGAATCGACTGTGTCCCCACACACGCGGCCCACTGGTGGCGAAAGGACGGACTGTAGCGGGGGAAAGACAACGTGTCCCCCAACTGCCAGACCGAGAATAAATGAGGATGAACTCGTCCCGCACGCCAAGCCCCTAGGGGCGGCTGTGACGGTTTTGAGTGAGGAGAGTACGTTTGAAGCTGGCAGAAACCCTTTTGCGGTCTGACCTCGCCTTGTAGCGGTGAAACCCCTGCAGGTCTTTTCTCGAACGCTGCAGGGGAGAATCGACTGTGTCCCCACACACGCGGCCCGTTGGCGGCGAAAGGACGGACTGTAGCGGGGGAAAGACAACGCGTCCCCCAACTGCCAGACCGAGAATAAATGAGGATGAACTCGTCCCGCACGCCAAGCCCTTAGGGGTGGCTGTGACGGTTTAGAGTGAGGAGAGCACGTTTGAAGCGGGCAGAAACACTTTTGCGGTCTGACCTCGCCCCGTAGCGGTGAGACGGATCTCCTCTGAGGTTTAGCCACAAATGGCGCTCTGAGGCCACCGAACCCGCCATAAGGTGCCCCACGGCGCGTGCGGTGTGCTTAGTGGCTCTGAGAGCTAAGTCAGTGGCTCTGCGCAGCTCCTTTACAGCCTCCGGAGTCAGACAAGTCCCCTCGGGTTTCCTTGAGGACGTCCGACTGGTAGGCCTGAAGAATGGCCATCGTATGGAGGGCTAGGAAACAGATAATCCTGCATGAATTCAACCGGTGAATTCGCACGCACATGCTCTGGTTAGGGAGGGAGAGAAAGGCGAGGCCTGTCTGCTCACTCTTCTTCTCCTCGAGCTAAACATCCGAACCCCAGGTCGCAGAATCACGAGAGGCCGCGGATTCATGCGAAGCCGCGGAGGCCTCCGGAGCGTGGCAGGGAAAGAAAATGGATGACTCCTTTTCACACACCTCAAGCCGAAAGCGGAGGGTTATGAGACGGAGATTCTCACAAAATTACATTCAAATCACAAAAACCGCATGCGTAAACCCAAAACATATAATTTACTTATCTGTGCGGGTCATAGTGAGCGATGAATCGTGCGCACGGCATGGCGGTATAGCCCTGCTCCACCGAAACCACGAGGTTGGTGAAGTCAGCGGCCGCTGCGTTAGTAAGGCGGGAAGAAAAAGGCTGTTTCCAGGATCTGGAAATCTCCTGATGCAGATCACCGAAAAACGGCAGCTTCCTCCGCTCATTTTGGAATTTACACCGCTAAGAAACCGCTCGTCGAGTTTCGAAGAGCGAGAGTCGCGGGGCTCGTCGTCCAATCCATGCGAGAGCTTCTCAGCGGCGCGCGAAAGCACGTCCACGAGCTCAGAATAGGCCGGTGAAGGCCGCGCCTCCTGACCGCTAAGCGGTAGCGCATCTGCTAAACTAGGCCTGAAATCCTCGAAGTCGGAGGCCGCAGTTAGCAGAACATCATCTATCCCGAAGGAAACAGTATAATGTGCCCTCGGGCTAGGAAACAGATAATCCTGCGTGAATTCAACCGGTGAATTCGCGCGAACATGCTCTGGTGAGGGAGGGAGAGAAAAGGCGAGGCCTGTCTGCTCACTCTCCGTCTCCTCGAGCTAAACATCCGAAACCCAGGTCGCGGATTCACGAGAGGCCGCGGATTCACGAGAAGCCGCGTAGGCCTCCGGAGCGCGACGGGGAAGAAAATGGATGACTCCTTTTCACACACCTCAAGCCGGGAGCGGAGGGTTATGAGACGGAGATTCTCACAAATTACATTCAAATCCCATAAACCGCATGCGTGAACCCGAAACATATAATTTTACTTATCTGTGCGGGTCATAGCGAGCGATGAATCGCGCGCACGGCGGTTGACAGCGGCGAAACTCCATGGCACTTCACCGCGAGGAGAACAAAGTTCCACTGAGGCAGTCGCCGAAGTGCAGATGGATGTTCGCAAAAAAGTAAGTTGGGTCAGAAATCGCAACAACGAAGGGTAATGTGACCGCTTCGTGAAGGCAGAGAAATCTGAGGAGTGGATGGCGCGTTCGCCAGTATGACCTGACGACGTCATTGCGTCAGAGACGGCGTCGCGCCATCAGCCAATGAATTGGCGTGATTCTATATGGGCTCAGACTCGGTCACGCGGAAGGCGTTCCCGATGCGTAAAGCTAAGCTACGCAGCGTAGAGTTACCTATGAAAGAGAAGTCAGTTAGTGAGAGAATCGTGCCAAAACTGTAAGCGCAGATAAAAGAAAGACGGAGCTGTACATATCGGATTATTTCGGGAACTTTTGCCCTTGACAAAAGTCATTTAGACATTTGACAGTCTGTTTTTTTGCACATACAGATTGGTTATACGTGGTCAATCCGTTTTGCAGTTCTTTAAACTGTTGTTTTCGCTTGCAAATCACTGTTCACAGGCTTGCAGTGCTTTTGACCATATTTTGGCGGAAAAAAAAGTGCCAAAAGTGTAAGCGCGGAAAAATGGAAGTCATACGAATGCAAATCATATTTATTTTGTGTCAGCATGAAGCTGCAGTTTCACAATACATGTATTGTGTATTCAATATACAAATATATACAATAATATATCTTTATACCATTAAACTATATATATTTTTTAACAAAGAGGTTGGGAGCGGGGGTCGTGGAGCTTTTGCTATGTTTTTGGGGGGCCTTACACCTCTGAAGTTTGGGAAGCTCTGGGCTAGCATTTGTGCTTTTATAATAAATGTATTTAGACTACTGTTTTGCATATAAATAGGCTACCTAGAAAACATACAGTTGCATTTTTACCACAGTATTGAGGTGCTATATGTGGTTTCACTATTTATCATGATGTATATGTTTGCTACTATGAAAGAACAATGGTTAATTTTAGTAAAACTCAAACAGTCAATTTTATTTCACCATATGAAAAAGGATGTTGTTGCAATTTTTACAGATGTTACTGATTTTGATAATGAACATACATTTACATCTGCATCCTAACTCAAACTACTACCGTCAACTCAATGTCAAATGTGCATTCCTAAGAGACAAAAAATTATATTATTATTGCATACATATATAGTGGATAAATATAATACGGGGGGTTGGGGGGGCTCAGATTATCATGTGTACATAGGGGGGGGCCCTTGAAAAAAAGGTTGGGAACCACTGCTTTAAGAGACAGTGTATCCAAAGTAATGATACACATCCAATTTCTTTCTCAACCATTTACGTTCTCTTAAGACATAACCGACAGTTTGTATGTATTTGTCTGTTCAATTGCAAGAAGAGACAAAACTCAATTCGGTGTTCAGGGGCTGTGAGATGCGGCTGTGCTTTGCACACAGAACACAGTGCGCGAGTGCTTATTTAAGCTCTTCAACGTCTTTTTGTGCTTGGATATTTAAATTGGTGAAGTATATTTGTTCGTTCAATTGCAAGACTACGCAAAAATAATTCTGACATCTCAGTTTAAAAACTGTCCTACAAAAGCATCACTAATTAAAAGTCTTTCACTGCAGGCATGCTCAGTACTCAGAATAGCTAAACTGGACAGTCTATCTTGTAACATTGTGCTCCGGAGAAATGTCTTGATCACTTTCAATTTCAAACACAAACGATAGCAATTGTGTGGTGGCAAGTCATTAGTGTTCTAAACCATTAAAGTGTTTGCTATTTGAAACAGGTTCTTGTTAGAGAAGCGCAGCAGCGGACCAGAGCACAAAAACAGAGTTTGCTTTATCAAGGTGTAGCTATATTGAATTTGTTTCTTCAACCCGTCAGACAAAAAAAAACGTCTTCAGTTGGGGAGAGCACCAAACTATTTCAGTCTGCTAGTCGTTCTATGAAAACGGAGATGTCTGGTGGAGCTATAAAGCTAGTCCTAAACGTGTTGAGGACAAGCGGGTTTGTTTTTACTGTCTGAATTTTAATGTGTTAATGCATTAAGCCACATTAAGCATAATGATAATATAAAAATACGCTTCATGTGGTAACATCTAAATTAACACATTTTATTTCAAAAAAGTTTTTTAACATTATAAATATGTTAGGTTACACCAAAAAAAATAAATTTAAGGGTAATTACAGGTAGAATTAGATCTTTGACATAATTGCACGTTACCACTTTTTACAGTGGGAAGTAAACGCTTCAAGTAAAACTTTGCATGTTGCCTTCGTATTGTATAGGCTGTTCTGCAGAGTTTGATATTTTAATATCACTGTCTTAATGAATAAGCCATGTTAAGCATTAAAAATATTCACGTCGATTATGGTGCAGTTGTCTTAGAAGTAGTTTTTATGAAATGTGAGGGAAAATTAATTTTCCCTGGTTGTTGTTTTAGTACATCAAGCTGCGTCAATAGTTTTCATGCGCTTTTCCACTCCACTGCACCTTTTTACTCATGTCTCATACTGTCATTTTTTGCAGTATCCCGAACATGATACGACATTCTAAAAATGAGCGCTCAAGTCAAGAAGTAAAAAAAAAAAAATTAAATAAGAGATCTTAGGTTTTTTGCAACTTCCACTGCCGCGTCTTGTGTTTTTCAAAGCAAAAACATGTTCTGTGTAGTTTCCGTAATTCCTGCCGAGGGGGAACCAACCCATAACCCCACAACCAACCCCCCCCACCAACCCCACTCCGCGACTGTGCCCTCGTAACGCCATTTTGCCCCTGCCTATCCACGCCACTGCTAGTCCTTGTTGCTTTTGTGCAACAGATGAATAACAATTTACTTATTTTAGATATTTTATGTTTAGATAGACTATTTAGATAGATAATAACATTACCAATGATGTTCAGATTTTAAATGACAACTTGACTGACAAAAGTTTAATAGCATGTTCAAATATCTGATGTAAATGTTCAAATAAAGTTTTGAACTTGAAGAATCCTTGAATAAAGATTCATAAAAAGGGTAAACCTCACATGTCAGCCTTTAAATCAAATCAAGTCAAAATTATAATTGATTAATAAATGATTATATGTATTTTATCTGCTCCATAAATAATTATAGATAACTTATCTGAATTGTTTAAATGTGTAGAATCCACATAAGCTTGTTTTTCATCAACCGGTCAAAATGTATAGCAGGGCATGCAAATTTGGCCCATTTTTGGCCAGACAGATACTGCCTGTGGGTAATTTCACATTCGACGTCCCTCCAGAATTTCACGTGTAAACGTATAGTAAGTCTTCGTGATGATGCCATACAGTTTTTGGAGGTTTCAATTGCAGTTAATTATTTGCACGTGCATACAAACTACGGCGGTGTTGAAGATCTTTTGTTTGCCATCAAACAGTTGACCACTGCCGTGTGTGTGTCCTGTCGCAAAATGTGGTGAAAAGTCCTACACGACAGCAATAATGTGATTAAGGTGTGTACATGTCTGTGCTGCACTTTAATAATGCAAATAAAATAGGAATACTCCACATGTCTTAATTCGATTTGTGTTTACTTCGATTATGACTTTAGCTGGATTAAGGTAATCAAAAATCTCTGTTTACATGGTAGGCTCTTAATCAGAGTTTTGTCTTAATCTTATTAAAATCGGAGTATTAATGTCCATGTAAACGTAGTCAGTAGTCACGGTGTAATTAATTATATAAAAAATTGTAATCGATTTACAGCCCTAGTTGAAAGACTTGTTATAAATTGAAAAACATGCTATAAACACATTCATCACTTTACTAATTATGCAATCCTAGACTCTTCAGTAATTGCTTTTTTTTATCCAAATGGTGACCTTTTTTCATGCTGTGTATATTTCCTTGATATTGAAAATTGGTGCGTCTTACCATATTATTTTAATGTATTATCTTAATTATGAACACACTGGTTTGTAATGCAAACGGTTTTACCATTTACTGCACATTGTTATTCTTCTCGTTATTTACCTATTGGGGCTAATGAACCGGAAATCTCGCCCATAGGCTTACTTCCACATTGAAGAAAACTGTGTCCTAAATTACTCACTTATACACTATGTACTTAGTGATCAGTAGGTGATCAGTTTGTGGCACCGCTGAGGCGGTATGGAAGCCCAGGTTTCTTTGACAGTGGCCTTCAGCTCATCTGCATTTTTTTGTCTCTTGTTTCTAATTTCCCTCTTGACAATACCCCATATATTCTAAATGGGGTTGAGGTCTGGTGAGTTTGCTGGCCAGTCAAGCACACCAACACCATGGTAATTTAACCAACGTTTGGTGCTTTTGGCAGTGTGGGCAGGTGCCAAATCCTGCTGGAAAATGAAATAAGCATTTTTAAAAAGCTGGTCAGCAGAAGGAAGCATGAAGTGCTCCAAAATGTATTGGTAAACAGGTGCAGTGACGTTGGTTTTCAAAAAACATAATGGACCAAGACCAGAAGATGACATTGCACCCCAAATTATCACAGATTGTGGAAACGTAACACTGGACTTCAAGCAACTTGTGCTATGAGCTTCTCCATCCTTCCTCTAGACTCTAGGACCTTAGTTTCCGAATGAAATACAAAACTTTCTCTCATCTGAAAAGAGGACTTTGGACCACTGGGCAACAGTCCAGTTCTTCTTCTCCTTAGCCCAGGTCAAATCAAATCAAATCAAATCACTTTTATTGTCACATCACCACAGCACAAGTGCCTTGGTGAGTGAAATTCTTATGAGCGTGCTCCAGACAGTGCAGAAAAACAACAGACAATTTACATATGGACAGACAGTGCAAAAAAGCAACAGCAATTTACATATGGACAGTACATATTACAGACTGTACAGAAGACAATGTGCAAAATACACATACATATACTCAGTACACATAGTGTACTATAAAGACATACTTAATTATCAACGACACATTATACACCGTATGGGCACATCTGCATTATGTACAGTATCTATACATAATGTAGTCTATGCATAGTAATAATGTGAGGTGCAACAGATTATAAATTAACAGCAGATTGGTTGGTTGAGCAGCAGATAGATGTGCAAAGGTGCAACAGATTATACACATGCAGTGTCGTGGATGTGCATTGTATGGTGTCCAGTGATAGCAGATAGGTTGTGATTAGTGCAGTGTGTGCGTGTAGTCCAGTTGAACGGTGTTAAAGTGCAGTGCATGGCATGTTGTGTGAGTGGGAGTGTGATGTAGGTGAGTTATTTGTGACTGTTCATTAGCCTGATAGCCTGAGGGAAAAAGCTGTCCCTCAGTCGGCTAGTGCGGGATCGGATGCTGCGGAAACGTCTTCCTGAGGGCAGCAGAGAGAGCAGACTGTGGGACGGGTGGCTGGAGTCTTTGATAATCCTCCGGGCTTTCCTTGTACACCGCCTGGTGTAGATATCCTGGAGGGAGGGAAGCTCACCTCCAACAATGTGGCGGGCAGTTCGCACGACCCTTTGCAGAGCCCTGCGGTTGCCAGCGGTGCTGTTTCCAAACCAGGCGGTGATACAGCCGGTCAGGATGCTCTCCACAGTGCAGGTGTAGAAGGACCTGAGGATTCTGGGGCTCGTTCCAAACTTCCTCAGCCGTCTCAGGAAGAAGAGACGCTGATGTGCCTTCTTCAGCACTGCATCTGTGTGAGCAGACCATGTGAGATCCTCAGTGATGTGAACGCCGAGGAACTTAAAGCTGGTCACCCGCTCCACAGGTGTCTTGTCGATGGTGATGGGTGTGTGTTCTCTGCTCTGTCTCCTGTAATCCACCACCAGCTCCTTGGTCTTGTCGATGTTGAGTGAGAGGTGGTTCTCCTGACACCATTTAGTCAGGGTACTCACCTCCTCTCTGTAGGCCGTCTCATTGTTGTCGGTGATCAGGCCTATCACCGTTGTGTCATCAGCAAATTTGACGATGACATTGGAGCTGTGTGTAGCTGTACAGTCGTGTGTGTACAGGGAGTACAGGAGTGGGCTGAGGACGCAGCCCTGCGGTGCACCAGTGTTGAGGATCAGGGGGGATGATGTGTTGTTGCCCATTCTGACCACCTGACTTCTGCCTGTCAGGAAGTCCAGGATCCAGCTGCACAGAGATCTGTTCAGTCCTAGAGTCTGGAGCTTCGCAACCAGTGTGGCAGGCACTATGGTGTTAAATGCCGAACTATAATCCACGAACAGCATCCTCACATAGGTGTTCTTATTTTCCAGGTGGGAGAGAGCAGTGTGCAGGGTGAAGGCAATAGCATCGTCTGTGGAACGGTTACTGCGGTATGCAAATTGTAGTGGGTCCAGTGAAGCAGGCAGCACAGAGCAGATGTAGTCTCTGACCAGCTTCTCAAAACACTTGCTGAAGATGGGGGTCAGAGCAACGGGCCTCCAGTCATTCAAGCATGTGATTTTGTTTTTCTTTGGTATGGGCACAATGATGGATTTTTTGAAGCATGAGGGAACCACAGACAGAGAGAGGGACAGATTGAAAATATCTGTAAAAACCCCGGCTAGCTGGAAAGCGCATGCTTTGAGCACACGGCCTGGTATCCCATCTGGGCCTACGGCTTTACGGATGTTCACCCGTTTGAAGGATCGGGTTACATCCGCGACAGAAAGGGTGAGTGGACTGACCTCTTCTGCGGCAGCCGCGGCAGCGCTCTCTGTGTGTGCGGTGTTATCAGCCTCGAACCGAGCATAAAAGGTGTTGAGCTCGTCCGGTAGAGAGGCGGCGATGTTCACAGTAGCCGGTTTATTCCCTTTAAAGCCTGTGATGTTGTTGATGCCCTGCCACATACTTCTTGGGTTATTGTTGTTGAAGTGTTCTTCAACTTTGTTTTTATAAGTTCGTTTGGCTGCTTTGATGGATCTCCTGAGATCGTAACTGGCTTGTTTCCGATCGTCAGAGTTTCCGGATTTAAAGGCAGATGTCCGCGCTGACAAGGCTGATCGAACATCGCTGTTAATCCATGGTTTTTGGTTGGGGTAGATCCGGATTGTTTTGGTCGGAACTACATCGTCTATACACTTCCTGATGAAACACGTGACCGTATCTGAATACGCCTCTATGTCGTCATCAGACGCTGCCCGGAACATGTCCCAGTCCACGTGATCAAAACAGTCCTGTAGTATAGCGTCCGATTGGTCAGACCAGCAATGAACTGTCCTGAGAGCGGGTGCTTCACGTTTCAGTTCCTGCCTATAAGCAGGCAGGAGCAGAACGGAAGAGTGATCCGATTTGCCGAAAGGTTGACGGGGGAGGGACTTGTATGCGTCCCGGAAGGGGGAGTAACAGTGGTCGAGTGTGCGATCTCCACGCGTGTTGATGGTGACGTGTTGAAAGTATTTTGGAGCTATTGTTCTGAAGTTGGCTTTATTAAAGTCCCCTGTGACAACAAAAGCTGCATCTGGGTGCGCGGTTTCCTGCTCACTTATATTCCTGTACAGTTCCCTGAGTGCCTGGTCTGTGTTGGCTTGGGGGGGGATATAAACAGCCGTGATTATGATCGCTGTAAATTCCCTCGGTAGCCAGAACGGTCGACACAGAAGCGTATGAAATTCCAGATCAGGGGAGCAGAAGGATTTAATAGAGTGTATGTTCCTTTCATCACACCACGAGTTGTTAATATAGAAACACACACCTCCACCTCTGCTTTTCCCTGTGAGCTCTTCCGTTCTGTCCGAGCGGTGCACGGAGAAGCCCGTGAGCTCGATGGCTGAGTCTGGAACAATAGCAGACATCCAGGTTTCTGTGAGGCAAATAACACAGCAGTCCCTTGTTTCTCGTTGGTATGAGATGCGCGCCCGCAGTTCACAGAGTTTGTTATCCAGTGACTGAACGTTGGCCAGTAAAATGGTTGGAAGAGGAGGTCGGAAAGCACGGCGTCTCAATCTGATGAGAACGCCAGCTCTTTTTCCTCGTTTTCGGCGGCGGCGTTTCCTCGATTTCGCAACCCACACAAAGGGCTCAGATGCCGTGTCTGTGAACAGTCCACCGGCATTCAGAAACTCAAAGTCCGGTTTGCGTTGCGCGATGGAGGAACCAATGTTCAAAAGCGTATCTCTATCGTAGACAGTTATACTAACAACATCTAACACATAAAACAACAAAAAAACAAATAAAACATACGAAAAACTGCAAAGTTTTCCCGGAGCACGCAACACGGCTGCCATCCTCGGCGCCATCTTGATCAATACCGGTAAGACACCTCTGATGTTGTCTGTGGTTCAGGAGTGGCTTAACAAGAAAAATACGACAACATTACGTCTATGTGTGGTGGCTCTTGATGCCTTAACCCCAGACTCAGTCCATTCCTTGTGAAGTTCACCCAAATTCTTGAATCGATTTTTCTTGGTAATCCTCATAAGGCTGCGGTTCTCTCGGTTGGTTGTGCATCTTTTTCTACCACACTTTTTCCTTCCACTCAACTTTCTGTTAACATGCTTGGATACAGCACTCTGTGAACAGCCAGCTTCTGTGGCAATGAATGTTTGTGGCTTACCCTCCTTCTGAAAGGTGTCAATGATTGTCTTCTGGACAACTGTCAGATCAGCAGTCTTCCCCAGAATTGTGTAGCCTAGTGAACCAAACTGAGAGACCATTTTGAAGGCTCGGGAAACCTTTGCAGGTGTTTTGAGTTGATTAGCTGATTGGCATGTCACCATATGCTAATTTGTTGAGATTGGTGGGTTTTTGATAAATATGAGCCAAAATCATCACAATTAAAAGAACTAAAGACTTAAACTACTTCAATCTGTGTGCATTGAATTTATTTAATACACGAGTTTCACAATTTGAGTTGAATTACTGAAATAAATGAACTTTTCCATGAAATTCTAATTTATTGAGATGCACCTGTATTTATACTTCAAATAGTCATAGAATAGTGCACAAGTACGCGAATTGGGACATACCTTATGACATCATCCAATTTATTTGTATACATTTTTAAACAAGTAGGGTTAAACACAGGTGTTAATTCTCCATACTTTTCAAATTAAAGTTTTTCAGTTTCTGTTGGTGTGGCCTACATAAATATTCTTGCATTTTATGCATGTGGAATTGAATATTTTACGGTGTGTTCATGTCACATATGAGTTACTGTAATGACCAGATTCCAACCTAAAAATCATCATGTCACTGGAGAACTTCAAATTACATCTTAACCCACAACTTGGGCTGTTTTTCCTCAATTCCTTTATACACATTACATCTTTCTGGGAAAGTGTTCAGTGGAGAGTCATATTCATCTTGTTGGACTTCAAACGTTCTGCGTGATCAAAAATTGAAGGAAGGCGAAATATAAAAAGTATTGAAATTTATTGATCAGAACAGCGCGCTGGGTTGTCTCTCAGACCAACGTCTCACAAAGAACCAACCCAGGAAAACATTTTCGCAGAACATTTATAATATCTGTCGACGTGTGTTGTCTTCTCATTGGCCGCCAGAACCGTCCAACGCTCCTCCAATCAGTATTCTCCTCCTTCTGTTCCCTTGGGTCCTGCAAAACAACACTTAAACACGCATACCCCCAGTTTGTGCCAAGCACCAAGTTTTTCTAAGTGATCTAATCTAGTTATGTGTGTGTGTCCACATTCCAACAGCTTTCTTCTTGATGGACTCGTAGCTGCCCACACCCTTGTACTCACATCCACAGTCTAACAGAAAGCACTCCAGTATTGGCTCTGAAGCTCTGTACACCAGCAAGCAACATATCTAGAAACATTTATAATAAATCCCACAATACAATTGATTACATATTGATATATTGATTACTTAACACTTAAAGGAGGATTATATCCTTCAATCCCTCTCTTGACCTCTGAAAGAGGTCACACATCATTTTCCTCTTCATGAACTATTCTTTCCCAGACAATTACAAACTGAACATATATCAAATGTAAACAACGTGGCTGAATCTTCTTCATAGTTAAGTTCTATACCACCATATTTTGTCAGACACGTGTCCCTCTCTAGTGATCTCTTAGGCCTGGTTACGTTTGAGTCTTGCTGCAATTTTTCTATGCCTAAAATAATACCTACGATAGTGATGGAGATGATGAGGAGGAAACCCATACCTGGCCAATTTTCCCACAGTCTCATTTTTTGTACCTTCTTCAAACACAAAATCAGTATGAAAAATTAACACATTAAAACCTTAACTCATACACTTGTAATTAATGAAAACGTGATTATATGAAATTAAATAAAACTCATAAAAACTTGTGAAATTAATTATAATGAATATATGGTTATAACTATGTCTACTCCTGTGAAAACTCCACTTAACATGTTCCGGACTCTTTGGGAGTCTAGTTTGTCCAGACTACGCCCCAGCCGGGGTACAGAAACACTTTTCACTCTGTGTTCTACACACCAATCTCTCATGTGTTTTCTTTTTGTGATTAAATTAAAAAAAAAAATTCTGCCGTCTTCTTCCTGTGTCACTGTACATTCACCAGGTTTTTCGTTTTGTTGTTTCACTTTCTCCACACCATATTTATCTTTAAATGTTACTGCAATACCTGCACCATATGTACAATCTGCACTCACACAATGTGCCAAAGGTTCGTAATTTTCCAGCACTTTTACCCCCAGCATCCACAGCATCCTCCCTCTCTTGGACCTGAGACCCCAGGTCCACTGCAGTTTGTGTTAGGGACCTACTTGGGGGATCACATGCAGCACAAGAAGACAAATGATACCAGGTGTCGCCTTTTCCTGCTAGGCGAACACAATGCAATGTTCTTGAGGTGACTCTCAGGGGTTCAGACCATCTGGCTTCATTCCATTTTCTGCAGAATTTTTCAGTCTGACCCACTCGGTTGGTTGGGGAATTGGTTCTGGTTCAGTGTCTGCAGTGACCTGCTGGGAAAATTTTAATCAGAGCAGTTAGTTTGTCAAAATAAACACAGTGTGATAAAGGTGTGATTTGGTCAGGTCTCAGTGGCGTTGAAGGTCCAGGGAAAGAACGACCTGCAAGCAACTCAAAGGGTGTAAAGCCAGAAATCCTGTTAACAGAGGAACGTACAAACATTAATATCAATGGAAGGGCAGATAACCACGTCAATTTGGTCTGTGCACAGATTTTAGCCAATTTCCGTTGTTGTCGCAGAGGTGAAAAGGTGAAAGCTGCCGAATTTACAAATGACATGACGGAATGAGCTGTGATTAACCTTCCCATAAATGTAACTGATGGCCTGCTGACTTGCAATTTTTCTCTGCTAACCTTAAATCCTGAAGCATATAGCAGTTGCAATATTAAGTTAGTTGCCTGTAGGCACTCTTCATTTGTTGTGGCAGCGAGCAACAGGTCATCAACATACATTATCAAGACACAGTCTGGGGAAATGTGCATTTTGTCAATTGTTTTTTAGTATTTGATTAAAAATCCCTGGTGACAGGATGAAGCCTTGCGGCAATCTGTTATAAGAGTACTGGCGGTCTCTGTAGGTGAACGCTAAACATGACTTACCACTACACTCATTAGGGATGGGGAAATGTCTAATTCTACCCAATAAATGTCAGCTGCCTCCTTTAATGGCCCTCCTAACAGAACATTCTGTCTGCAACCTGTTGGAGCAGTCTGTGAGCAATCAACCTGTGTGCCATCTGGAAAAGTCACTATCACCCCTTGTGGTGAACATAAAATACTAGCCCCAAATTTAATAAGTAAATCCCTTCCAAGCAGAGGTACAGGAGCATTCGAGGAGTATAGAAATGAGTGTGTCAGGCTTTGATTCACAACCTGGACGGTTAATTGGTATTTTTTTTTTTTTTGCCAATGTTCTAACCCACCAGAGAAACCCATGACTCCCACTGTTTTATCACTTAGATCTTTATCTGTGATTGTGCCTCTTGTTACAGTGGAGTATGTAGTTCCAGTATTCACCAGAGCCCTTAGTGGTTTGTTATCAACCACTATTTTCATGAGGGGTTCAGCCTCATGGTGGTCCTCTGTGGGCCCCTTCAACAGTCCCCCGCGTCTCCCTCCGGGCCCCATGTTGGGTGCATAGGCGCCTGTAGGTTGGCTGGAGACGGGTGCTGTTGCCCCGGGTATCGTGAGGCATATGGTCCCCTGCCACGACCACCAGGTCCACCTCTGAGAGGACCCCATCCCCCTGCAGGTGGTCCTGTATTTTGGCCTCCCCTTTGCTGTGAGGGGCAATCTGCTTTCCAATGTTCACTGCTGCCACACACATAACAACCCCCCTCCTTGCTGTGTTCTACCTCTGCTACCTCTATATCCCATATTTCCACCCCTCTCGACTCTATTTCCTCCCCAATCACCCATCTGTGACCATGGTGTTTGGTATGTTGACCCCTGGTCATACCCAAAATATGGGGAAATAACTGAAAGGGGTAGGTGGGTCGTTCACAGACTGCTGAGATACTGCTTGGTTTTCTTTGAACCACTAGCTCTGGCTAAGTCTAATTGCAACTTGAGCAATTGATTTTTTGTCTTCTCTATCTCTTGTTCTTTCTGCTATGGGGGATGTAACTTCCCCGTCTACATTCATAGTGCCTTTAATTACTATTCTGAGACCTTCCCTTCCCTCATCTTCACTTTCATTCTCACTTTCCTCATCTCCCTCATCTTGTGATCCTTCTCTACTTTCTAGTTCTCCCTCATTAGTCCCCTCTGCCTGGTGAAATCTCTCACTCTGTCGTGTTCCTGATCTCTCCTGTGGGTCTGGCCCTGTAGCGCCATCTAGCCGGGCTGTTAGTAGTTTTATTTGTTCTTTCATCATCTCTAACTCAGCCATCTCCACCTTCAAAGCTGTTTCCTTCACAGTCACTTGAACTTGCTGTAAATCTTGGTTTGGTATGTAGGGCGGTGGCCTTACTGAGTGTAAGTCCGGATACAGGCTTGGAGGCGGGGCAGATGCGGTCGGGTCAGAAACACTACCCCGTGTACTTCCTGACTTTTCTGTCCTTTTTTCTCTGACTTCTCTGCCTTCACATGTTCTCCCCCACCCCTCTTAGTGGGACTCAAGGCGGTTGCAGTAAGTGCAATTCTGGTCCACAACCTGACCTCAGTTCTATATTCTTCTTCTTGGTTGGAGTATTTACCCCTTTTCTCATTTTGGAGGTGTAATTGGTCTTGTAATTTTTTATCAAGACCTCTATTTCTTTACACATTGCCACATCAAATGTTCCCCTATTATTATTATTATTGTTGTTTCCTTCAGTGATTTACCTCTCTAATCCCAGGCCTTTAATTAATTGTTAATCTTCACCAGGCTCATCAGACGAGGATCACTAAAAGCATCCGACCCCTGATTTCCACTTGGATTTTTTCTGGGCGGAGGACTTATCACTTTTTATAGAATTTAGACTTTCTCAAATATTTTAAAATAATACCAATGTGTTTTCTAGTTAATAATTAATCTTTCTTATTGCTCCATTCATTTGGATTACCATAATATTCATAAACTTTGTACATTTTACTCTGCTTTGGATGAGATTTTTCATCCTTTTCTCTCCTTCTCCCCTTTGAACTCCACTGCCAGCAGTGTTTTCTCCCACACACATTCGCTCACACACATACACACACACACAATCTCAGTGAGCTCACTTTTTCTCTCTTACGTCCTTTCATCCACACACTTGCTCACACACACACACAGTGGGGCCCCCCTTTCTCTCTCTGTCTCTCACACACACACAGATCAAAAGAGAAAAACACCAACAGGTCTCATTCCCTTTACGGGAATGAAAAATCAATCAGTTTTTTATCTTTTTCTTTATCAATAAATCAGAAAAAACTATATTTCATTCAATAGATGCAAAATAATAACCCAACACTGCAAATAGAAACGACTACAGCAATTCACACAGCAATTTCATATGGCAAATATATACAATTGTTTACAGTCTTTAACACTCTATATACAATAAATGACTGGGCGGTCTGGCTACCCCTCAGTTCTTGACCGGGTGGTCTGGTTACCCCTCGGTTCTACAATAAATGACTGGGCGGTCTGGTTACCCCTCAGTTCTTGACCGGGTGGTCTGGTTACCCCTCGGTACTACAATAAATGACTGGGCGGTCTGGTTACCCCTCAGTTCTTGACCGGGTGGTCTGGTTACCCCTCGGTACTACAATAATTTCTGATCAATATATATCAACACTTCACTAATAAAAAAAAATGGAACGGAATACAATTCAAATTCAACACATGAAATTTAGAATGTCCAATTGCAGAAGTTTGATTTAACAGGTTTCTGCTTACCTTATTTTAATCGGTGCACCGTGTGTTGAACTCAAGTTCGTTCCGTCCCGGAACTCTTGGCCTTCAATGGCCTTTTACTCTTTATTGCCTTTTTCTCCGATCACGTTGGGGTCACCAAATTGTTGGACTTCAAACGTCCTGCGTGATCAAAAATTGAAGGAAGGCGAAATATAAAAAGTATTGAAATTTATTGATCAGAACAGCGCGCTGGGTTGTCTCTCAGACCAACGTCTCACAAAGAACCAACCCAGGAAAACATTTTCGCAGAACATTTATAATATCTGTCGACGTGTGTTGTCTTCTCATTGGCCGCCAGAACCGTCCAACGCTCCTCCAATCAGTATTCTCCTCCTTCTGTTCCCTTGGGTCCTGCAAAACAACACTTAAACACGCATACCCCCAGTTTGTGCCAAGCACCAAGTTTTTCTAAGTGATCTAATCTAGTTATGTGTGTGTGTCCACATTCCAACAGCTTTCTTCTTGATGGACTCATAGCTGCCCACACTCTTGTACTCACATCCACAGTCTAACAGAAAGCACTCCAGTATTGGCTCTGAAGCTCTGTACACCAGCAAGCAACATATCTAGAAACATTTATAATAAATCCCACAATACAATTGATTACATATTGATATATTGATTACTTAACACTTAAAGGAGGATTATATCCTTCAATCTTCATCCCATTCAACATTTCATGATGGGGCCAATTTGGACACGATATTGACTTGAGATATGTTTTTTTTGAGACATGATATATATGGTTTTGTCGTGGTTTTAATGTCGGCCCTGTCATTATTAACTTCAGTATTGACCCCAGTGTCTTTCCACATTTTCTTATTTTTCTGGTTACGGTTCCTGTTAACCCCTGCTTGTAGATGGTGGAACTACACCAACAGATGACTTTCCAAAACTAGATGTGTTTTCTGACTGTGATTTTCATCATCAAAGTGTGTCTCAATCAGCTCCCGAGCTCATAAATCAGTTAATTGTGTACATGAATCCAGGCACTGGTAAAGACCCTGGCTCACTGCACAATGGAACAGTGGTTACTCAATTTTAGGTGATATGATCCCGTACATTGTATGTACGTTGTTGTAAGATGTTATTGCTGGTTGAAATCAACAGCAGGCGGGATGTATCTATTTGATATTTTATTTTATGCTCTTTAAACAGATCTGTTACATATCAACATTTCAGCCAAATATTAATAGTAACTCTTAACTAGATGTGTTCACAACCTGTTTAGAGATGTGTTTATGCTGACATAAAATAAAAATGGTTAATCTTTTGAATCTGCTATCATGTGTCATTACATTAATTGAGTTGACTCATGTGTTTAATATTGTAAGATTTATTTTGATTATTTTATATTGTGTGAAAACTGTTATATAAGTGGGATAATCTGGTTTGTTTATGTATGTGACGTGAGGGACAGGTTGGTCTGATGACATGCGCAGTGAATTGTCGCGATGTCACGCACAGTGGTTCTCCTGTGAGACAGGGCATTCGCGGGAAGTGTGTCAAGGGAATCAGGCATAACCCGAGCTGTGAGCTATATTCATACCTGAGTTCTGACAAATAAAAGGCAGTCAAGTTCCCGTTCATGTGCATCCCTGCATTATTTCGACGGACCCATTCTAAAGAGACTGGAGCTTCCTCCTATGGTCTACAGCCCCTCTTACATTTCTGGTGGCAGCGGGTTTGGACGACGTGCACGGCGCGTGAGTGAACTTTCTCTTCGGTGGGTACTAGCACTCAGCACGCAATTTGTCTGGCGTGAGCAACGTTACTTCACAGGCAGTGCAGCGCTTTAATGGACATTTTCCGCCTATCTTTTTGGGTGACGGGAAAGAAGATTTTCTTCAATGGTGCAGACGATTTGAAGTGACCGTGGAGGCAAGTGCTGATTTTGACAACGCCAGATTAGCAAAGTTTTTGCCAACTTGTCTTGGTGGTACAGCTTTTACCTACTGGGACAGTTTGCCTAGTGACATTAAGAAAGACTACAAACAAGTGAAAGAAAAAATTATAGCTGTTTTTGGAAAACGAGCTCATCTGTCCACATTTCAAAGTTATGTTAACGCATGCACACGCCTGCCTGGTGAGGCTCTCCAAGTTTTCGCAGCAGAAATTAGCCATTTGGTGGATGAAGCTTTTCCCACATATGAAGCTAATGCAAAGAATGGAGAAAAATTCAGACGATTTGTTGCTGGAATTGAACCTTATCTACAGCTTCGCATACATGAAAAGGGTTTAGATACACTGGATGCTGCTCTTACGTTGGCTCTGCAGATTGAACAGGCACACCAAGTCAGCAAAGTACTGCTGCCATCTCACCCACAACAGTGCACTTCTTCAGCAGCAGGAGTTTTTCCTGGATCTACCCTCAACGTTCTTCCACAGATTGTACCTAAATCTCCCTGCTCCACGATGTCTACAGTACTTCCTGCGGTTCACTCAGCTACATCAGGGGACTTCACGAAACTTCAACGGACCCTGTAAAGTTTGACAGAGAGAGTGGATAAACTTCAACTTGAGTTTAGCAGACAGAGGTATGCCGGCAGACACACTTCTTCACCAGATCGAAAGCGTCGCAGACTTACCCCGGACAATTCACGTGGGCGCACATCAGAACGTCACAGGTATGACAGACATTCATATACTGACTGTGACTCTTTTTATGAGCGAAGTAGACCATCATACAGAGATACGAGTGGCGATAAGGACTATTACGAAACACACAGAAATGAGGGCTATCGTGATCAAAGTCCAAGGATGTCACCGGAACATGGACAGCGCTTTAGAGCTGGGGACTCTCCGGATCATGCTCCTTGTGTGGACAATGGTCGAGGCGACTGGTCATCAGACAGCTACTCAAAGCGGCGGAGTCATCGGTCTCCAAGTCCTGGTCACGTGTGTTTCCAGTCTCCTTCACGTGTTCATCATCCCCAGAGAAACCATCAGTAGTTGACAATGAGGGCCAATTGCCAACTTCTACTGGCCCATTGGTAACGTTGTTGAACATCATGTGATTTCAGATACTGGTCAGGCCATGACACAAAATGTGGCACTTGTCATCGAAGACACAATAGTCCATGCATTCATTGATACTGGTGCTGATGTTTCTCTTATCAGTGAAGATTTCCAAATGTCTACTCCTACCTTGCGTCAAAGACCCTTGGTGAAACAGTTTATACCGCTGACATCCATTTCTGGTGATACTTTAGATTCAGTGGGTACATTGTCAGCGAATGTCACTATGGGAAAGCGTACAGTATCACATTAATTTCAAGTGATCAGAAATTGCTCAAAAGCACTTGTACTTGGTTGGGACTTTTTGTCTATGCACAAAATTGTGATTAACATGCAGAACATGTCTTTTCAGCTAGGTGATGACTCCGTATCCTTTGTGGGTATAGATCAGCATTCCCTTAAACTTGTGAATGTGACAGCGTGTACCAATACGGTTCCTGCTCTGTCAGAGGCTGTAATCACTGCAAAACTTGCATCACCCCACACAGGTTTGGAGCCAAATGGTTACACGGGTGTGTTTGAGCCTTACTATCGTGCAGACTCCAAGACAGGATTTGCATGGACTGTGACAAAAGCAGATAAGGGTTCAATCTATGTAAAGGTGGTCAATCCCTCTGCAGATGACATCTCTCTGTACTGTGGTATTCCAATTTGTACTTTCCATTACATTTCTGAGAGCAATCAGGATGGTTTTGTGATGATTGAGAAAAGTGTGAACAATGTAAATGCTAAAAATGTGTTGGTATCAAGTCAAGTGTCAATCTCCAAGTCACCTGTGCTGCCAGATCTCTCTAATACTGAGCTATCTGTGATGCAGCAAAAGAGTCTTATAAATATGCTAATCTCTTTTTCTGATGTTTTCAGTCAGCATGATCAGGACTACGGTAGAACCAGCTTGGTTACCCACAAAATCAGAACCACAGATGATACTCCCATTTCCCAGCGAGCGTACAGGACTTCTCCTGTTCTAAAGACAGAAATTCACCGTCAGGTAGAAAAACTCAAAGCACAAGATATACTAGAGGAAAGTTATAGTCCTTGGTCAAGTCCAGTAGTAATGGTGAGAAAGAAAGACAATACCTACAGATTTTGCATCTACTATCGCAAATTGAATTCTGTAACCATTACTGATGCACACCCGCTACCGCGAATAGACGATAGTCTTGATGCTTTGTCAGGGTCTCAGTATTTTTCAACCATGGACATGTCTTCGGGTTATTGGCAGGTAGAATTAGATACAAATTACAGGCCTTTACCACAGGGGATGGCCTGTATCCTTTCAAAGTGATGCCTATGGGCCTCAAAAACAGTCCGCCCACGTTTCAAAGGCTAATGGAGTTAGTCCTTCGAGGCTTGCATTGGACAAAGTGTGTAATTTATTTGGATGACATAATTTGTATTGGTAAAGATTTTTAGGATCACATGACAAATCTCACAGACATTTTGACCAGGTTCAGGGATGCAGGTCTCAAGCTTAACCCTACAAAGTATCATTTTCGCAAGGCATCTGTAACGTACATAGGTCATGTTGTCTCAAAGGATGGGCTGTCTCTTGATCCATCTCATTGCGAGAAAGTAAGAGATTGGCCAATTTCAAAATCAGCTGCTGAGGTGCGAGCATTTTTGAGTTTGTGTAGCTATTATAGGCTTTTCGTTCGAGACTATGCCTTTAAGGCTCAACCCCTACACAGACTAACCCACAAAGACGTGCGTTTTGAATGGACCGATGAGTGTGCAGTAGCCTTTCAGCAACTAAAAGACGCTCTGATATCTCCGCCTGTCATGGCATTTCCTCATTTTGATCAGCCGTTTACATTGAGTACAGATGCGTCTAATACAGCTATTGGTGCTGTCCTGTCTCAAATTCAAGATGGCAAAGAGCGAATTGTTGCATACGCTAGTCACGTACTTACCTCGACTGAAAGAAAATGGTCCATTTATGACAAAGAACTGTGGGCAATCGTTTGGTCATTCAGACATCTTCATCACTACTTGAGTAACTGCCCTTTTACAATTGTCACTGGTCACAAACCTCTTGTTGGCTTGAGAAAACTGAACTTTGATATTGATCCCACAGGACGTAGAGGTTGGTGGGCTATGGAGCTGGATCCATTTGAATGGTTGGTCATTCACAAAGATGGCAAGAGACATACTAATGCGGATGCCATGTCTCGTATTCCTGTAAATTCATCTACGACTCCGTCACCTCTCATACAGCCAGTATCCATTCAAACAGATGACTTGTCTCTCACTTCTCAGACCGCTGATTTGGTTAGTGCCAATGTCACAGCGAGTCAGCCTACGGTGGAGTCACAAATTTGTCTGACCGGATGTGATACCGATGATGGTTTGTCTGGATCTACTGTGCAGATGCTGTGTACCTATTTGGGTGATGAAGAAAAGGACATTGCATACTATCAGAAAACAGATGCTTTGCTCTCACAGGTCTGTAGTTGGGTTAAAAATAAAAAGAGACCTAATCTTAGACAAGTAAAGGGGAAATTGAGACAGCTTTGGTGGCAGGTTCCCCATATGGTGTTGAAGGGTGGAGTCTTGTGTCGAACAGCCTGTAGTGCTCCAGGTCAACCCCAAACTTATCAGGTGGTCCTTCCTGATGTTCTCATTCAGGACACAGTACACTATTTGCATGGTGATGCCTTTTCTGGACACTACAGTGCTGAACGTACACTGAAGAGAGCTCAGAGTTTATGTTTTTGGCCAGGAATGAGAAGTACCATTGAACAGCTTTGTGAGTCGTGTGAAGCTTGTGAATCTAGGAGAAAGCCTGTTCCTCAGTGAAGGGCACCTCTCCAGTCTATTAGTGCTGTACGACCTTTTTAGTTTGTGTGTACTGATATCACATAATTGCCTGTCACGTCCAGCGGTAATAGATATATGTTGGTGGTGCAAGATCACTTTACTAAATATGTCAACGCATATCCAATGGTGGACCAAACAGCCAGTACAGTGGCACATTTGTTGTGTGAACAGTACATACTGGAACACGGTGTCCAAGAGGAATTGTTCTCTGATCAGGGACGTCAGCATGAGTCAGAGATTTTGCAGGACATCTGTAAGAGATTGAACATCAGTAAAAAGAGAACTACACCTTACTACCCTCGTGGTAACGGAATGGTAGAACGGTTCAATAGAACATTAAAGGATCAGTTAGCGAAGGTTCTCTTTCATAGTGGTGGTGAATGAGACCAGTACTTATCTGCAGTTATACTGTTATTTAACGCTACACCTCATTCTAGCACCGGGTACTCGCCATTCTTCTTGGCCCATGGACGTGAACCTCGTTTACCTACACACATGTACCTCAATTCTCCATCAGATGGAGCCGTGAACACTCCGCAGACTTATGGTTCAGCTCTTGTCAATCGTATGGAAACTGTGTTTCGAGAAGTGCTTAACACTAGTACAGATCAGAGACTAAAGCGTAAGTACTACTTAAATAGGTATGAGAAATGTATACCTTTTAAAGTGGGTGACCTGGTGTGGATGAATGGTCCAACCACACAAAGAAGGAAACTTGAGCCAAAATGGACAGGACCATATCGGGTGGTCACAGTGGACATGGCTGGTATTATTTACACAGTGTTGAATGTGAGAAATGCAAAGGCAGAACCTAAGGTAGTTCACTATGAACGTTTGAAGCCATACAGGTCCAAGTGGACAGAACCAGCACTTACTTACACAGGTGCTGGTCAGGATAAGAACAAAAGGGCTCAGGATTTGAGACCACTATACACAGCTTTATCTGGGTCTCTCCCTTTGTCATCAGGATAGCTGTGGGTTGGTGAAAATGAGGCTCCTGTTCCTCTTCTGTTCCTCATGTACGAAGGCCTTCCGGTCACATAGCACAAGTTCCTCATGCTGTGCGGCAGCCACCTCAATTGGTTGAACATACCTCCTCAGTAGGTAGGGACCATGTGTCAAAATGTGTAGTCACTCGTTAAGGGCATGTTAGTAAAAGGCCTAGGAAGTATTCTTGTTAAAAAAAGAAAAAAGAAAAAAAACAATTGTGGGCATAACTGGTACTTTTGCTACTGTATGCAGTGTTATTGTGTTACTATGTAAGAACACTCACATTTTCACATTGTGTAATTTATTTTCTAGTCTGCCCAAAGATCTGTGATGGTGAGAAGTAAAAAAAAAAAAAAAGAAGAAATACAAGGTAATAACATTTATTTTTGGTATGATGGTTACAAACTGTTTGATATTGTGTTATGGCATGTTATATCTCTTATGTTAACCGTGACATAAAAAAATAAAAAAAAGTTAGAGATTTATTTGTTTATATTTGAAATGAGGATATTTCTTTCCCAAAGGGGGGGGAAATTTGAGATGTATTTTGATTATTTTATCTTGTGTGAAAACTGTTATGTAAGTGGGATAATCTGGTTTGTTTATGTATGTGACGTGAGGGACAGGTTGGTGCGATGACATACACAGTGAATTGGCGCAATGTCATGCGCAGTGGTTCTCCTGTGAGACAGGGCATTCGCGGGAAGTGTGTCAAGGGAATCAGGCATGACGCGAGTTGTGAGCTATATTCATACCTGAGTTCTGACAAATAAAAGGCAGTCAAGTTCCCGTTCATGAGTAGGTCTGCATTATTTTGACGGACCCATTCTAAAGAGACTGGAGCTTCCTCCTATATTCCTCCTAAGAGGGGCTGTAGACCACAGCCCCTCTTACAATATTTTGTTCTTCAGAAATGCGATGAACATTGATACTGGTGGTTGTAATTTAACATTTAAAGTATCTTAAAGTATCTGACTATTTAACATTTGTGACCCTGGCCTGGAGCACAAAACCAGTCTTAAGTCGCTGGGGTATATTTGTAGCAATAGCCAACAATACATTGTATGGGTTAAAATTATAAATTTTTCTTTTATGCCAAAAATCATTAGCATATTAAGTAAAGATCATGTTCCATTAATATATCTTGTAAATTTCCTACTGTAAATATATCAAAACTAAGAGCTTAATTTGAACAACTTTAAAAGGAGATTTTCTCAATATTTGGATTTTTTTGCACCCTCAGATTCCAGATTTTCAAATATAGTCCTATCATAACATACATCAATGGAAATATTATTTATACAGCTTTCAGATGATGTACATTTGACACCTTTGGTCTATCCCATTTTTTTCTCCCTCCAATTGTTAAAATGTAACTAAGTAATTTTTACTCTGAGTAAATTTCAAATGAGCTACTTTTTACTTTTACTTGAGTATATTTCTAGACTGGTACTTTTACTTGTACTTAAGTAAAATTTCAGTAATATAATGGTACTTTTACTTGAGTAGAATATTTTTGTACTCTTTCCACCTCTGGATATGGGCATGTAATGCGATCAAGACCTGCCTGGAACTAGTTTGCCATGTGTTTCCCTGAAAATAATTGCTCACCCTAGAACATTCGTCAGCCATTCGGAAGCATACAACAGCCCTTATAATATAATCAATGTTTAATGTATTAACAATGTCCAAAAGTTTGTTTGTTAATGCTAGCTTAAATGAAGCAGGTGAGGACAAAAACAAACCAGGCTAAATGTAAATATGAGCACAAAACTATGTGAGGTGTTTTTGCATGGATCATAGTAGTTTCAAAGTAAAATGTGTGGGAAGTATGGCATGCTTTGTGTAAACTAAAAAAATAATAGAAATACCCGATGATCATGGTGCCCTGATGTCATTAATATAAATTGTACACATTCGAAAGTATTGTTGGATTTCTTCTTTTTCACATTTCCAGGATTCTCAGTAGCAAAAGTCATTATAGACAAAAAACGACACGTTATAAACTTCTGGGCCCGTATTCATGAAAAATCTTAGTGCTAAGAGTTGCTCCTAGTAACAAAATTCTAAGAAAATTCTTAGAAATGTGGATGTTTCCTCTTAAATTTAAAGAAAATATCCTAGTAAAGAAAAAAGTAATTCAGAAAGCATCTTAACCCTTAAAAGAGGTCTTAAGGTCCGAAATTGTTAGGAGTACGCACAAGGACTTTTAAGAGGCTTAAGAGTTTCTTTAGCAGTGGAGAAAATGGATGAAACATGAAGAGGAAGAAGAAATGTGTTGCACACAATGCATGACAGTGAGTTAATAAGACGCTGCACATTAGATTGTGCAGGGATCATGTTTGTGACAGATCTTATTAAAGACATGTTAACATCCCTGACACTGCGCAGAAATGCCATAGCACCTGAAATGGACGTAATCACTACATTAACCCAATTGTAAGTCGCTTTGGATAAAAGTGTCTGCTAAATGACTAAATCTAAATGTAAATGTAAACTACATTAACATATTTGGCAACTGGAAAAATGCAACTATGCAGCAGCGATGATTTGGGTCTGTTACAGCACTTTCAGAACCTTATTGTGTCGCTGTTCATTTCCTATAAAATACGTTAAGTATGACAGCATGGTAAATAAAAAATAAAGAATATAATGTGTGTGTGTGTGTGTGTGTGTGTGTGTGTGTGTGTGTGTGTGTGTGTGTGTGTGTGTGTGTGCACGAGAGAGAGAGACAGAGAGAGAGTACGGTAAAACAGGAAAAATTACGCTTGTAATTTCAAAGTGAAGGCTTATAACAAACCCCACTCTTAAAAGCGCTCTTATTTCCTTCTTGGACAACCAACCAATCACAGTCTTCAAAAGACTGTGTCATAGCTAGCAACGGGGTCTGCCCCGCCTCCTCACTAAGATAAAAGTTTTTGTATTTTCCTCGCTCAGAGTTGCTCTCAGATTGGTCATGAATCACTTTTAAGCTAAGACTCCTAGCCTAGAAATTTTTAAGCTAAATTAGGAGCTCTCTGAGAGGATTCTTAGAATCTTTATGAATACGGGCCCTGGTGTATGAGAGACTAGCCTACAACAAATTCTACTATTTTGTTCATGATTGTATTTCCACAAATTTCACTTCCTCCTCTATTGTATTAGAAACGATGAGGTCAGGAATTGACTGTTTAGCAGGTTCCTGTAGACGTTTCTGTTAACCCCTGCTGATAGATGCTGGAACTACACCAACAGACAGCAGCTTGACACACATATCCTACTAGTCCCCAGTAGTCTAGTAGGTAGTAGTCCCCAGCTAGGTAACTAGTTATGATATAGCTGGGGACTATTTTCAGGCGCTGGGTAATATCATTGTGCCTGCTGTAACTCATGGTACAGCAGTAAAGTTCCTTGATTATTACGCCGGAATGGGAGTATAGTTCCTAGCCATATCGGACTAGAAAAATAATTCCCCGTCGTCCTTAGTACACACTGTAACTACAGAAGAGTCAAACTTTAAATTGGAAAATTCTTGAAACTCTTTGGTCATTTTTGAGTGAGATGCTAATGGTCTAATCCCTTTCAATGATCTATGTCTAGGACTCTAGAGACTCTAGGAGAGTTGTAAAATTAGAATTTTTTATATTTAATATTTAAATAAAGTAGATTTTGCTCAAAACAACCTCGGCTAAATGCAAATAAGACAACACAAATTACATCAGGGCCCGTATTCACAAAACATTTTATCTTACCACTAAGAGTTCTCCTAAGTGTCAGTAAAAGTTTTTAGCTAAGAGTTTTCTCTTAAAAACCTATTCACAAAGCTGCGGAGACAAACTTTTACTAAGGAATAGACCCTTTTAGGGCCGATGTTACAATTACGTCACAGCACTAGCTGGAGGCAAAACAAAGAGAAAACTGGAGGCGGTCAATTCAAAACAGCGCAGATTCGTGTACCCAAGGAGCTTAAAATATCATCTTGTTGTGATGTTGGGCACCAGAATCGATGTAGTAGAGGCTTCAATTTGAAATTTTAAGGCATACCTGTTGCCACTGCCAGACAAAACACGACAGCTGTGGTTAAACGCAATAAAATGAGCGGACTGGACAGAAACCATCATCAAACATGATCGTGTTTGCAGCGCACACTTCTTATCATAAAAGGTTCAATAAAGTATTGTCTTGTGTTGTTATGGGCGCGTCTGAAGATTTCTTGCATTTGACGATGTAAATGCTTTCCTGACAATGTAAATGCTTAATCATATGTAATTGGATATACATTGTTGTGATTAATTGTGGCTGGAATAATAATGTAGCTGTACAAATAGTTGCCTGCTGAAATTAAAATATATATACATCTTCATGACTAGATAGACACATTGAGTGTGCCTATACTATACACGTTAGATGTGAGTCACTCAACCAGAGGTAACGTTAACGTAATCCAGTCAGATTGTCTATTCTTTGAGTGAAAGCGTGTGCGGGTCAGCCAATCTGGTTTCGTCCATCAAAGTTACCCTTTTCAAATAACAGTCGCTGTCCCGAACAGTGAGTGACCTTACATATGCAGGTTAAATCGGAATTTCTCCAGTAATTGTTACAAAAACATGCTAACAAACTTCACAGCTAGCATTAGTGAAGCGGTCAGGGGACATTTTCTGCCTCCAGCTAAACTCCGCCCACTGAAAAATGTAACAATGTTTACTAAAAATTAAACCAAGATGGCGCCGAGGATGGCAGCCGTGTTGCGTGCTCCGGGAAAACTTTGCAGTTTTTCGTATGTTTTATTAGTTTTTTTTGTTGTTTTCCATGTTAGTTGTTGTCAGTATAACTGTCTACGATAGAGACACACTTTTAAACATAGGTTCCTCCGTCGCGCAACGCAAACCGGACATTGAGTTTTTAAATGCCGGTGGATTGTTCACAGACACGGCATCAGAGCCCTTTGTCTGGGTCACGCAATCGAGGAAATGCCCCCGATGCCGAAAAAGAGGAAAAAGAGCTGGCGTTCTCGTCAAACTGAGACGCCGTGCTTTCCGACCTCCTCTTCCAACCATTTTACTGGCCAACGTTCAGTCACTGGATAACAAACTCTGCGAACTGCGGGCGCACATCTCATACCAACGAGAAACAAGGGACTGCTGTGTTATTTGCCTCACAGAAACCTGGATGTCTGCTATGGTTCCAGACTCAGCCATCAAGCTGACGGGCTTCTCCGTGCACCGCTCGGACCGAATGGAAGAGCTCACAGGGAAAAGCGGGGGGGTTTGTTTCTATATTAACAACTTGTGGTGTGATGAAAGGAACATACACTCTATTAAATCCTTCTGCTACCCTGATCTGGAATTTCATATGCTTCTGTGTCGACCATTCTGGCTACCGAGGGGATTCACAGCGATCATAATCACGGCTGTTTATATACCCCCCCCCAAGCCAACACAGACCAGGCACTCAGGGAACTGTACAGGAATATAAGTGAGCAGGAAACCACGCACCCAGATGCAGCTTTTATTATCACGGGGGACTTTAATAAAGCCAACTTCAGAACAATAGCTCCAAAATACTTTCAACACATCACCATCAACACGCGTGGAGATCGTATACTCGACCATTGTTACAATCCTTTCCGGGACGCATAGAAATCCCTCCCCCACCCACCTTTCAGCAAATCGGATCACTTTTCCGTTCTTCTCCTGCCTGCTTATAGGCAGAAACTGAAACGTGAGGCACCCGCCCTCAGGACAATTCAATGCTGGTCGGACCAATCGGACGCTACACTACAGGACTGTTTTGATCACGTGGACTGGGACATGTTCCGGGCAGCGTCTGATGACGACATAGAGGCGTATTCAGATTCCGTAACATGTTTCATCAGGAAGTGTATAGAGGATGTAGTTCCGACCAAAACAATCCGTATCTACCCCAACCAAAAACCGTGGATTAACAGCGATGTTCGATCAGCCTTGTCAGCGCGGACATCTGCCTTTAAATCCGGAAACACTGACGATCGGAAACAAGCCAGTTATGATCTCAGGAGATCCATCAAAGCAGCCAAACGACAATATAAAAACAAAGTTGAAGAATATTTCAACAACAATAATCCAAGAAGCATGTGGCAGGACATCAACAACATCACAGGCTTTAAAGGGAATAAACCAGCTACTGTGAACATTGCCGCCTCTCTACCGGACAAGCTCAACACATTTTATGCTCGGTTCGAGGCTGATAACACCGCCCACACAGAGAGCGCTCACACGACTGCTGCAGAAGAGGTGAGTCCACTCACGCTTTCTGTCGCGGATGTAACCCGATCCTTCAAACGGGTGAACATCTGTAAAGCCGTGGGCCCGGATGGCATACCAGGCCTTGTGCTCAAAGCATGCGCTTTCCAGCTAGCCGGGGTTTTTACAGACATTTTCAATCTGTCCCTCTCTCTGTCTGTGGTTCCCGCATGCTTCAAAAAATCCACCATTGTGCCCATACCTAAGAAAAATAAAATCACATGCTTGAATGACTGAAGGCCCGTTGCTCTGACCCCCATCTTCAGCAAGTGTTTTGAGAAGCTCGTCAGAGAACACATCTGCTCTGTGCTGCCTGCTTCACTGGACCCACTACAATTTGCATACCGCAGTAACCGTTCCACAAACAATGCTATTGCCTTCACCCTGCACACTGCTCTCTCCCACCTGGAAAATAAGAACACCTATGTGAGGATGCTATTCGTGGATTATAGTTTGGCATTTAACACCATAGTGCCTGCCACACTGGTTGCGAAGCTCCAGACTCTGGGACTGAACAGATCTCTGTGCAGCTGGATCCTGGACTTCCTGACAGGCAGAAGTCAGGTGGTCAAAATGGGCAACAACACATCTTCTCTGATCCTCAACACTGGTGCTCCGCAGGGCTGCGTCCTCAGTCCACTCCTGTACTCCCTGTACACACAGGACTGTACAGCAACACACAGCTCCAATGTCATCGTCAAATTTGCTGATGACACAACGGTGATAGGCCTGATCACCAACAACGATGAGACGGCCTACAGAGAGGAGATGAGTACCCTGACTAAATGGTGTCAGGAGAACCACCTCTCACTCAACATCGACAAGACCAAGGAGCTGGTGGTGGATTACAGGAGACAGACCAGAGAACACACACCCATCACCATCGACAAGACACCTGTGGAGCGGGTGAGCAGCTTTAAGTTCCTCGGCGTTCACATCATTGAGGATCTCACATAATCTGCTCACACAGATGCAGTGCTGAAGAAGGCACATCAGCGTCTCTTCTTCCTGAGACGGCTGAGGAAGTTTGGAACGAGCCCCAGCATCCTCAGATCCTTCTACACCTGCACTATGGAGAGCATCCTGACCGGCTGCATCACCGCCTGGTTTGGAAACAGCACCGCTGGCAACTGCAGGGCTCTGCAAAGGGTCGTGCGAACTGCCCACCACATTGTTAGAGGTGAGCTTCCCTCCCTCCAGGACATCTACACCAGGCGGTGTACAAGAAAAGCCCGGAGGATTATCAAAGACTCCAGCCACCCATCCCACAGACTGCTCTCTCTGCTGCCCTCAGGAAGACGTCTCTGCAGCGTCCGATCCCGCACTAGCCGACTGAGGGACAGCTTTTTCCCTCAGGCTATCAGGCCAATGAACAGTCAGAAATAATCCACCCTACAACACACTCCCACTCACACAACA
Source organism: Oxygymnocypris stewartii (assembly GCA_003573665.1). Lineage (NCBI taxonomy): Eukaryota > Metazoa > Chordata > Actinopteri > Cypriniformes > Cyprinidae > Oxygymnocypris > Oxygymnocypris stewartii. The sequence continues at coordinate 80,444 of QVTF01009722.1, read as the reverse complement.
TGCCATGCACTGCACTTTAACACAGTTCAACTGGACTACACACACACACTGCACTAACACATCTGCTATCACTGGACACCATACAAAAGCACACCCACGACACTATCTGCTGCTCAACCAATCTGCTGTAAATTTGTAATCTGTTGCACCTTCACATTATTACTATGTATAGATTACATAATGTATAGATAGTGTACATAATGTAGATGTGTACATACGGTGTATAATGTGTAGTTGATAACGAAGTATGTCTTTATAGTACACTATGTGTACTTAGTATATGTATTGCACTGTCTGGAGCACGCTCGTAAGAATTTCACTCACCAAGGCACTTGTGCTGTGGTGATGTGACAATAAAAGTGATTTGATTAACAGAAAAAGGGTCTATAAAGAGAAGTCTTAAGCTAAGAGTAAGGGAGGGGTTGATCGTGTTGCTATGGATGATGTCAGTGTGTTTAATAACTATGCAAACAGTGATTGGCTGAAAGGGGAGGGGTCTCTGTCAGAGATTGATTCCTAGAAATATTGTAGAGCACAATATTATGTTGCCATATTCAAATGAAGGTTTAAAACTAAAATGTTAATTGGAACATTCAAATACAGATTTTAAAATGCAGGCTAAGTGCACTAATTAAACAAGTTTATGTTACAGTTTTAGCAGTAGTTACAGCTAAAACCTCTTGCATGTATGCTTCCCATAGCGGATATGCATATAAACAGCTTTTTAATTAACAGAGTAGAATAATCATGGCTGATAGTAAGACATGTAAACGTAAAAGAAAACCAAACTGGATGCAAGAATAGCTGTTACATCTTGCCCAACTGGTTTAACTTTAACACAGTTCAAACTGGACTACATGCACACACTGCACAAATACAAAAATCTGGTGCTTCTAATGCACATCTATGACATTGTGTACCCAGCTTATGTATAATCTGTTGCACCTTCGCATATTACTGTGTGTATATATGTGTACATAAAGTAGACTGTGTACAAACGGTGTATAATGTGTATTGATAACTGTAAGTTAAGCAAACAATGTAAGTTGACACTAAGCCAAACACCCATATATATATATTATTTCATTTCCATTTAGTATGTTGAAGTAACGTTACTAAAAATAACTCTTTATTAAAGCTACAACTAAAGAAAATACCTATAAAGACATAATCAAATTCATATATAATTTAAATAAAAGTTTAATAGATAAATCGATTTCATAGATAAATAGATAAAAAACACTGCCAAACACACATCAACTTACTTACACATAGTAAGAATTGGTTATAAAAACTAAAACAGAAGTTCAACAAGCAGTTAGAAAGACGATAAATATAAAGCGATACTTATATCCTTTGCCGGTAGAGTCGATGGTCTTTACACTCTTCGGTCTTCATGCGAAGGCTGCCGCGGTAAACTACGCTTTTTATACCCATCTAACAAAATACTTCTCCAATTCAGCTGAACACAATTTCCTGTTAATCACAATAAATAGCCAAGCAAGCGCCCGACACTGACAAGGGACGTGATACCGTACGAGACCAAATGCGATTTCAGCACACATTGTTCTCCACACAATAAACAAAACAAGCGTTTCCTATCAACGACAACTGCGCTAAACACTAATGAGACAAGTAAATACACTTGCTTACAGAACTAATAATACAATTAAACCCGCAATTTCAATTTTCATAAGGATTCGTTTTTAGAAGTTGATATGTCAGTTCTGTACGTTTAAATGCAGAAAATACGTAAGTATTTGTACATTTTAGTGCCTGTAAAAACATAAGTAAATATACGTTTTATAGAACCACATTTTACATAAAATACATACAAATTATCATGAGATCACGTTGGTATATCATGACATGCATGTCTCCCTTTTCACATTTCCAGGGTTCTCAGTAGTGGAAGTCATAATAAATGTGTAAGGTTAATATTTGTGACACAAGGCTTTTAAAGAAGGGGTTTGTTCATATGCCATTTTCCTGGTTTCATACAAAATTGTATTCCTAAAACATGGTGAAATTTTTGTTTATTCTTTTTTTTCAGGCATTCATCAGTTTTTCTGTTTCCATCACCACTTCTGTAAAAACATTTGTTACAAACCACCAGGCTCAGGACAGTATAAGGGAGACCACATGCAAATTAAATTAAACCAAAAATATATGTTTAGTAAAATAATCCATAACTGAACTTAAAGGGATAGTTCACCCAAAAATGAATTTTAGAGCTATTAATTAATTACTCACCCTCATGTCGATCCAAACCCGTAAGACCTTTGTTCATCTACAGAATATAGATTATATAGCTTTCTATTAAATATAGCTTTCTGACATCATTAAAATAGTCGATGTGACATCAGTGGTTCAAGTGTAATGTTATGAAATATATATAAAAAATACTTTTTTGTGTGCAAAGAAAACTAAAATAATGGCTTTATGAACAATTAATTATCTTCCGTGACAGTCTTTGACAATTGTTCATGTTAGTACCATGATGCATGTGTATGATTTATTGGTATATAATTTTATGCTTGCTAACATTATAAATTCACATAATTTACCAAAACTGATTTATTAATTTCTTGTAACCAGGCCCGGAGTGGCAATCGGGAGAACCGTTCATGTAGCATACTTTGTCAGAATAGCATACCGGAAGTTGATTTTTATAGCAGGGTCTGTCGATGTAGCATACTTTGTCAAAACAGCATACCAGTGTTTGTGAAGGGTATGCTGTTTTGATAGACCCTGGTTTAATAAAAATACAGTTTATAAAGGGGTATGCTGTTTTGATAGCCCCTGGTTTAATAAAAATACAGTTTATAAAGGGGTATGCTGTTTGATAGCCCCTGGTTTAATAAAAATACAGTTTATAAAGGGTTATGCTGTTTTGATAGCCCCTGGTTTAATAAAAATACAGTTTATAAAGGGGTATGCTGTTTTGATAGCCCCTGGTTTAATAAAAATACAGTTTATAAAGGGGTATGCTGTTTTGATAGCCCCTGGTTTAATAAAATTACAGTTTATAAAGGGGTATGCTGTTTTGATAGCCCCTGGTTTAATAAAAATACAGTTTATAAAGGGGTATGCTGTTTTGATAGCCCCTGGTTTAATAAAAATACAGTTTATAACGGCACTGTAAAAAAATGCTGTAAATTTAAAGCAGAAATTTACAGTATTGAACCGTTTTTCTAAAATAACAGTTTCTTACCGTAAATTAGCACGTGATCTGTGGGGGCGGGGATAGGAACGGCAAGAGTAACACCGGTTTCACACTGCAAGCTTGAGCGGCGCAGAAGCGGTGCGTATGCAGAGCAGGAGCAGAGCGCGCCCATTGCCCTTTCACACCTGTAGCGTTTGCAGTGCGCGGCTGAACAGCGTCTTTTGTACAGAATGGGCAAATTCGAATCTAATTTTAAAAACAACTGGTCTTGACGTATTTTAGATAGAAGAAAGGCAATTGCGCTGTATTTGTTACTACGGAGATTACGAAGAAGGATACGACGTAGATTTTGGGTGCCCCCAGGCAACGGAACTGCAAAAAACAATAATTGACCATAGCAGAAATGTTATAGTTATTTTATACATTGTGTTTATATTGAATATGGTCAATATTTTAAAGGCTTGTACTTGTAACCAGAAGTTTCTTTTTGCACATATATACTAAGCTGCTGTTCTTTATGTTTGTTTGTATTGATTGTTATTTACAGATTGTAAAAAGGTGTACTGATTGGACAGATTGTACTTTTTGTCTTTCAATACAAAAAAAACCCATTAAAAATGACGTACCATCTGCCAACGCAAAATGACTAGTCCTTTGTAAAAAAACACATTAATTATAGGAGAATGACATGCCTTTGAAGTTTTGGTCAAAAGATTACATCTATGTTGACATATTTAGCATCTTTATTCAACATTTAACATTTATTAGCAAACCTCTTCATAAGGCCTGCTGACGAACGCTTCTTTAATAATGAAGCAATATCTGATAAACATACTCATAAACAGCAGATTTACAAGCAATCTCCATGCTAACATCTTCAACATGCATCGTAAATGTCTTTATTAACACTATATGTAAACATTTTAATAGGGATATTAGCAAGCACGAAAAACACACTTTCAAACAAGTCACCCACATCATAGACTTATTTGGTGTAGCTACATGTGTAATATTTATGTGACGTATTTGAATATGTATTTATTCGTTTGTCACTTCGTGTATTATCAAATGATCAATCCACTGCATCCCATGCCTTTTCTTTGGCTTGTAAGTCCTTATACATTACATTTTTTGGGTCATAACTTTTTGTTTTTTTACTTCTACGATGAGACGAGTGTCGTCCATTAGGTCATCTTCCAGGTGTACTCTGAAGACCCCCGTCTGGCTACACCGGGCGCTGTCACGTGCGTTTGTTGATGATGCCTGTTGTCAGCATGACATCTGCTTCTATGCCAACATATAGGCCTATAAACTACACAATATATATTACAACTTGCTATGAAATTGTTGAACTTCATGGTAACTGTTTAAAATACATTACATCCCATTTACAAATTTTAAATATGTTTATTTTTTGAGTGTCGATCATAAATAATGTCCTGTCACTTTAATTGAGCGTAAGCAGCGCAGCAAAAATAGACTCGGCGCCGAAACGATCGCGGCACTGCCTCTCCTGCTACGCGCTGCCGCGCCGCCCCTGCATGCTGTGTGAACGCTCTCATATGGAAAGCCAAATGGTTCAGAATTCGCCTGGTTTTCACCGCCGTGTGATTATTAAAACGGCGTTTTCATAACGCCACAAGGCGTTAAATAAGCGTCGTTAGGCGATAAGTTAACGGCAGACGCCGCCACGCGTTAAAATAACGCCAGGCGCCGACCGACGTTAAGTTAACGCCACACGCCACTTAAGATGCAGATTTATTCGCTTATCTACATGGACACACCTCTCATGGCTACGAGGAATCTACGGCAAGTCTGAGCATCCAGTTTGCTACAGCGTGAAGATGGCAAAAATTGTTTTAAACACTGTATACTGTGAAGTGTAAATGCACATGAATTTTGTCCAATAAAATAAAACAAATAAAACAAAATATTATCAAAAAAGGTAACAGCAAAAAAAAATAACAATTTTTTTTTTAAAAATACTGTATTATTTACAGTTTGTAACTTACATGTTGGTTTTATTCCTTTAGGCCAAACAGTGTTGTAGTTTAATGGATTTAAATGGGTTAAATATTTGTTTAAAAAAAAAATCTGAAAGCTAAGCCATATGTAATATAAGGAATTAAACATTCTGAGTAATGTACAGGTGGCTTGATACCTTTAAGTCAACAGTGTTATAACTTCGTTTAATGGATTTACATTGCATGCATTTTCAGTATTGCATTCATTTAAAGTTCTAAAATTGTTAATTCAAAAATCAGCTGTGTGCTATAACAGGGATATTTTTCTGAACATTGTACTATTAGTTTGTTATTATAATGTCATTGTTTAAATTGTGTAATTAACTTGATTTATAGGGCTAATTACTATATACATTTACATTTAGTCATTTAGCAGACGCTTTTATCCAAAGCGACTTACAATTGGGGAGTACATAAAGCGATTAATCTTGAAGGCAGACATACAGAGGAAGTTCCAATAACACTAAGTCTCAGGCATTGTTCAAATAAGTACAAGCTAGCAAGGGAAGGAGAGAAAGATAAAGAGAAAGATGAAGATTTTGAAAAAGTGAAAGAATTTTTTTTTGTTTTTTTTTTATGTAGTCAAGTAGAGTTGAAAGAGATGAGTTTTCAGTTGTTGCTTGAAAATTGACAGGGATTGACAGGGATCCAGCATTCCGGATGGGGATGGGAAGATCATTCCACCGGCCAGGAACAGTGAAAGAGAATGTTCTGGAGAGTGATTTTGAGCCTCTCTGTGATGGTACCACGAGGCGTCGCTCACTAGCAGATCTCAGACTTCTGGAGGGGATGTAAATTCGTAATAGTGAGTTGAAGTAGGTGGGTGCTGAGCCTGTGGTACTATATTTTCTTTAAAGTATTTACATATAGATAAATAGACAGACAGACATATGAGGACCCAATAAAAAAAAAACAGAAAAAAAAACAGAATTATGGCTCACAGACTGGCATACAGTTGGCTTGACGTTGGACGTTCGAGATTCGCAAATTTAGGGACCATCTCTAAAGTTATTGAAAACAAATAATTTACATTTTATTTTAATAAATATAAAAAATATAAAAGGTGCGCATTATAGTTGACACCTAGATGTACATTTTACAGTTGTTTTTATGACTGTATTCTGCTCATATGGTATTGAAATTAGAAAAATGTATACCAATATCGCATGTAACTTTAGAGACGGTCCCTAAATTTGCGAATATCGAACGTCCAACGTCAAGCCAACTTTATGCCAGTCTGTGAGCCATAATTCTCTGAACATTTCACTAAGACCGTATAAAGTGCTAATTTTAAAAACAGAGCCTGGTGCTATAAAAGGGATATTTTTCTGAGCACTTTACTATTAGTCTATTGTCATATGTCATGGGTTAATAAATATATTTTCTTTCTATTACATTTTGTGCTGTGCAAAAGGTTTTTGTTAAGATACACCTTTTTTATTTTGTTTTATATTTTGTTTTATTTTATTGAACAAAATTCATGTGCATTTACACTTCACAGTATACAGTGTTTAAAACAATTTTTGCCATCTTCGCGCTGTAAACTGGATGCTCAGACTTGCCGTAGATTCCTCGTAGCCATGAGAGGTGTGTCCATGTAGATAAGCGAATAAATCTGCATCTTAAGTGGCGTGTGGCGTTAACCTAACTTCGGTCGGCGCCTGGCGTTATTTTAACGCGTGGTGGCGTCTGCCGTTAACTTTTCGCCTAACGGCGCTTATTTAACGCCTTGCGGCGTTATGAAAACGCTGTTTTAATAATCACACGGCGGTGAAAACCAGGCGAATTCTGAACCATTTGGCTTTCCATACTCTCATCCGTTAACATGGGTGCCGGAAAAAATACGCGCTGCTTACGCCCTGCTTACGCTTGCAGTGTGAAACCGGCGTAATAATAGTGAGTGACACGACTTTTCAGTGGAATCTACAGTTTACATCAAGTGTGAAGTTGACGCTCATTTACAGGTAGTCCACGAGTGAATCTAAAATAAGTGTGCTCACTTTTGATCTTATTAATTTAATTAATTTTTGCGCTTTAAAATAGTGGATGTTGCTAAATGTATTGTTCCTCAAAGTTAAGCGTTAATGTGTGTGTGCAGCTGGTTGATTATTTTGGTTATTTTATTGGGCAAATGTTACCCTTATATAGAGGGAAATGTAAAATAAGTGCAATCGTTGGATTATTTTATTAAGTAGGTTTTTGAATTTGCCGCCTTTTGGCGGTAACGTTTTTTTTACGCAGTGGGGGAAGTGATGTTCTTTAGCACGAGTGAATTGCAAAGCACACGTCTTTCTCGGTGGAAGTTATCTGCACAGTTTTCATCTTAAATATCATTTGCAGGTAACGTTAGTAGACCACGAGTGAATCTAAAATATGTAATCAATTTTAAGATAATGAAACTACTTTTAATTTTGCTTAAGACAGCTAAATGTATTGTTCCTCAAGGTTAAGTGTGTGTTCGCCTGTGTTGCTTATATTTTTGTTCTTTTATTGTGCAAAATGTACCCTAATATAGAGGAAAATGTAAAATAAGTGCGTTCGTTGGATTATTTTATCAAGTAACGTTAGGTTCCCTTTCGAGCTGTCACGAGGCATCACGGAGATTTCTCCGTTATGGGAAACTCCTTCCCTCCAACCTTTCCTGAATACCTATTGGCTCACGCCAGTCAATGACTGGCCAATTGTCGCGAAGCATGCAAATATGACGAGCTCGAGAGGCAGTATAAATGCAGCGCCCGCGACAATTACGTCAGAATCTTTTTCTTCATTTTGCTGAACCTAGGTTATGGCTAAAATATTCAGCTCACGGTTAGGTTCGCTCATTCGAGGGCAGGCCTCATGGCTGCTCCTCTGCAGCGTTCAGGTGAGTATGACATTTCTTAAAGGTAGTCCGTCTGCCCTCTGATCAGCGGTGGACCTTCAGGACTCAGGTGATGAGCTCATGCCGACTAAGTGTCCGCATTCCTCACCGTCGAACCTGCAGGACAAGACATCAGCCCGGCTTCTCACGCCCCCCTTCCATGGCGGTGCGGAGAGCCGAGGGCAGATGCGGGAGCAAAGGGATCTCACGTCGCCGCAGATGCTGCACGGAAGAACCCACTGTGTAAGCATGCAGCCCCTGCCTCAGAGCGGCGTTCTGCTGTTTGCAAAGCACAATCGCTCCTCTCTCATTCACATGATAATAGCCCCTTATTAGCGGCTACCGTGTGTACGGAACAACTTCTCATTCACATGATAATAGCCCTCATTAGCGGCTACCGTGTGTTCGGAACAACCTCTCATTACATGATAATAGCCCCTCGTTAGCGGCTACCGTGTGATCGGGACAACATCTCATTCACATGAGAATAGCCCCTCATTAGCGGCTACCGTGTGATCGGGACAACCTCTCATTCACATGATAATAGCCCCTCATTAGCGGCTACAGTGGGTAGAGGACATTTATAATTCACATGGTAACAGCCCCTTATCAGCGGCTACAGTGTGTAGTGAACTTTTTATAATTCACATGATAACATCGGCGGCGCCTTGTGTGTAGAGGACATGTTTTTCTAATTCACAAAGCGCGCGAAGGCGATGGGATCTGATGCCCCTGCGCGGAAAGCGCGCAAAGGCGAGTCACTTGACACCCCTACGCGGGAAGCGCGCGAAGGTGAGGAGTCACATGACACCCCTGCGCGGAAAAGCGCGCGAAGGTGAGGAGTCACATGACTCCCCTACGCGAGAAGCGCGCGAAGGTGAGGAGTCACATGACACCCCTGCGCGGAAAGCGCGCGAAGGTGAGGAGTCACATGACACCCCTGCGCGGAAAGCGCGCGAAGGCGGGGAGTCACCTGATGCCCTGAAGGGCGCATCCTATCAGCCTCCCAGATTTCGCCGGACTATTACGCCAGTTGTTTACGCCCCTTCACGTGGTGTTCAACTAGGTCGTATAGCATAGTCAGCCTGTAGTTATTACAGTCGCTATGTTGTAGGAGACCAAGGTCTTCTTGGACAAGTTAAGAGGCACCACGACCAGTGCAGGAGTCCTCAAGCTGTCTCAAAATTGTAAAATGTGTGGGACGAGGTGTGTTCATTGAAGCATACGTTTGCACGAGGAGCTTTTCCTCCTCGCTCAGTCACCACCGCCGCTCGCCCCTCCCCTCAGCGACCGGACCCACTGCCACACGGGTTATAGCTGCCAAGCCGCTGTGTCAGTTCATGAGCGCGTGGGAAGCGATTAAAAGAACCAAGAATCTCACGCTGGTTGCTCTGCATAAGAGCGAGGGTACACCCTTCAATTCAGACGCAGACCACCCCGTTTCAATGGCGTGGCGTAGTCTCTAACACTGACTCGAAATGCCCTTATCCTAAACAAGAGCTAATACAATTGCTCGGAGAAGGAGCAATAGAACAATTTCAGCGAGCAGGCGGGACGGCTGTTTGTCCAGCCTCTGTTTGGGGTGCCTAAGAGAGAGGGTAGACTCTGCCCGATTCTAGATCTCGGACCCATCAACAGAGCGCTTGGAAAGCGTCCGTTCAGGATGTTAACGCTAAGCAGATCCTGGCGCAAATTCGCCCCGGGGACTGGTTTGCGTCCGTAGATTTAAAGGACGCGTACTTTCACATTCGGATAGCACCGCATACACAGACGGTTTTTCTGAATAGCTGTCAACTGTCAGAGAGAAGCACAGCGTTCCAATACTCTGTCCTCCCGTCCGGGCTGCTCCGGCCCCACGCACTTTCAAAGTGCATCAATGCAGCACTTCCCCCTCAGATCGAGCGGAAGGCGCATCCTCAATTATCTGGACGACTGGCTGATTTTAGCTCGGTCCCTGGATACGCTTATCAGCCACATAGACTCTCTGTTATTCACTTGGAGTCCCTACGGCTATGAGAGCCCGCCTCTCGCGAGATCGCATGGGGGATGAGACCCTGCCTCTCGTGAGATCGCGTGGGATGAGAGCCTGCCTCTCGTGAGATCGCGTGGAGATGAATCCCGCCTCTCGCGAGATCGAGCCGCGGCCAATGTCTTCCCTGCACCTTTTCAGGCAGGGCAGCTCTGTTCAGTTGAGGGTATTACAGAGACTGCTCGTACTCAAGGTGGTGGATTCAGCGGTATTACATCCGTTATTACACATGCGCCCGCTGCAGCTATGGCTGGAATCTCGAGTCCCGTGAACGGCGTGGACTTCGGGAGGTTTGCGCATCGCGGCCACATCGAAGCTCTGACGCAACCCAGATGAGCCAGATGATCACGATGGATGCATCGGCTCACGGCTGGGGAGTAGTGTGCGAGGGAGTGCCAGCTTCGGGACTGTAGCTGGAATCTCAGAGCCGGTGGCACTTAAACCGCCTGGAGCTGGAAGCAGTCTTCTTAGCTCTAAGGATTTTCAGCCACACCTGGACCAGCAAGATGTACTGATTCGCACCGACAACACGTCTGTGGTTTCGTATATAAATCCTCAAAGAGAGTGGAGACTGCACCCCGAGTCGGTGGCATAAAATGGATGAGCGGACAGACAGAGATTCAGATGCGGTGGCTGCAGCGACCGTATCTCGACTTGTTACTGGTTGATAAGTCTAATTTTTGACATCTGGAACTCTGCTTCTCGAGCCTCATTGACTAAAATGAAGGAATCCATCTCTCGTTCTTTGGGCCACGACAGAAGCAGTCTTCTTAGCTCTAAAGGATTTTCAGCCGCAGCTGAAACAGCAGCATGTACTGATTTGCACCGACAACACGTCTGTGTTTTCGTACATAAATCCTTAGGAGAGTGGAGATTGCACCCCGAGTCGGTTCGGATGATGCGGAGGTGGATCTGTTCGCCAAGAGCGAGAACACGCATTGCCTGTTGTTCTTCACTCCCCGCTGACATCACGCTGACCAGCAGCTAGCCCGTATGCATTTCCTCCGATCAAGAAATGTTACCGCTGGTGTTATGAGAGATCAGGGTGGAGCGAGCATCGGTGATACTACATCGCCCTGAATCCAGCCTGGGTTCCTAGACTTGATGGAACTGCTGGAGACACCGCCTTGCCGTTCCCTGGCAGGAAATATTGCTATCCCAGGTCGAACCTGAACTATAGAGCCATCATGTGTGATCGCTTCAGGGGTATCGGAGGAGATGGGCGCCTTACAGTCTCGCACGCTCATGGGAGCGCTAAAACCCTCTACAAGACGTTTGTATGCTTCAAATGGGAGTGTTTGTGAAGGAGTCAGGCTCATATCGACCCGACTACTTGCACCGTATGTTCTGAGTTTCCCGCTGCACAGACTGGATAGTGGATCGTTTCCATCGACACTGAAGTCTATGTCGCGGCCATTGCCGTGTCCGTTCCCCGCAGAGCGGGCAATCGTTCGGTAAAAAGACTACATCCCCCATGTCCACTTTCGTTTCCGCTCTGGGACCAGGAAGTGGGGTAAGAGCTCTCTCATTGCAACCATTGGGTTTTTAACTTCCGTAGGTTTGAAGGAGCTATTCCTTAAAACTACAGTCCTTCTGGCCTTCGCTTCGGCTAAGCGCATAGAGCATTTACACGCTTTTCTGTGGACAGCGGCTGTATTCGATTCGGTCCCGGGACTGCAGTGTCACTCTCCGGCCGAGGTTGGAATATGTGCCTAAATCACTGTCTACCCCCTTCGAAAGGACGGAGACGGTTCGCCGTCAGTCCTTGCTACTAAATCATCGCCCTCACGGAATGCGGACGCCCAGACTGCAGTTTGCCCCGTCAGTGTCTTTGAGATTTTACATTGACCGTTCAAGCAGTTTTCGGTAATCGATCCAGCTTTGGGTGCTATGGTGGTGTGCGAACGGCCGAGCCGTATCGGAACTAAGTCTGTCACAATGGATTGTGGACGCTATCACGGAGGCATATACAACCCAAGGTTTGGAAATTCCCTCTGCACATTGAGGGCTATCGTTCCACCTAGCGTGGTCTGGATGTATGTGTATTCAAGATATTGCTTGGCAGCCGGTGATCTTCACAGAATATCTTCGCCAGGTTTTACAAGCTGGACGTCAGTCCTTAGCCTCCCAAGAGCGATCGGTGAGTAACTAATTCATGTTGCTAACGTTACCTTTTGTGGGAGGTGCTGTTTGTACAGTACATTATGCAGCCCTCTAGGAGGTGTTTGTATAGTACATTACGCAGCCCTTATGAGGTGTTTCTTGTCGGCCCTGAGTTCAGTGCCGCGGACATGGTCATGTTATGGTATGCTGCTCAAACACAGTTAACTCTGTATAGCTCCTATAATACTGCTATGGCTGGATGTGTTCTGCCCTGCTCTCAGCGCAGCCCATGTAGTCACTTGCCAGATATGCAATTTAGTATACCTGAGGTGTAGGCGCTCATTGGCTTATCTCCATCTATCAGCTGTGAGCCCGCCCTACGAGCGCAGTTATTGGTGGGAATGCTATCGCGCTGTGTAACTGGTACAGGCTGACCGTAGCCTCTCTCACGGTGGGATTGAATAACGTTCCCATAACGGAGAAATCTCCGTGATGTCTCGTGACAGCTCGAAAGGGAACGCTACCGGTTACTATGGTAACCTCGGTTCCCTGAGAGCGGGAACGAGACATCACGGTGATCGCCGTGATCGCTGCTCGTTCAGCCAAGCGGCGTTCAGTATCAGATTCTGACGTAATTGTCGCGGGCGCTGCATTTATACTGCCTCTCGAGCTCGTCATATTTGCATGCTTCGCGACAATTGGCCAGTCATTGACTGGCGTGAGCCAATAGGTATTCAGGAAAGGTTGGAGGGAAGGAGTTTCCCATAACGGAGAAATCTCCGTGATGTCTCGTTCCCGCTCTCAGGGAACCGAGGTTACCATAGTAACCGGTAGCGTTTTTGATTTTGCTGCCTTTACACGGTGGGGGAAGTGAGGTTCTTTAGCGCGAGTGAATTGCATATGTCCGTCTCACGGCACGTTATCTGCACATATTAAATGTCAAGTCTCGTCTAAAGCAACTCGGGGTAATCTAAATTATATTATGTTGGCTTTGTACATTTTATGAGCACAATCGTTTTAACAGTATACTTTTTCAATCGATACATTTTCTCCAACTACGTTACGTACATTGAGCCGTCGATATAGCAGATGAAATTCACTTAAATATTAACTTCCTCAAAGTTAAAACACGTGTGTTTGATAGCTGGATTGTGATCTTCCATAATGTAAAATGCATACTTGCAAACTTTGTGCACACACATGCAGTACTTTGCCTGCATTTGTGAGACACATGCGCATTCTCATTCATGTGGCGAATGTCAGGTTTACTTGTGCATTGCCAGCTTGTAATAAGAGTTTCAAAAAGTTTTCAGCTTTCAAAACTCAGTTATCGACATAAAGAGGGGAAATCTTAGCTCAAATCTATGCCATTTACCTCATTTGAATTAACATGTCATGTTGACTCGTGTCAAGTCAGGTGTGAAACTCTGAGTAGATTTTATCAGCATCTTAAAACTCACATTAGAGAGGGAAGAAGCGTTTCATGTCCATTTCCGCAATGTGACAAGTCTTTTTCAGTTGTGTCCACTTTTACGGCACATGTATCTAGAAAACACTCTGATTGTTCAGAGGTAAACCTGATTGATTCAGTTGCACTTCCTCATGGCATGAATGAGTGCACTGAACAGCATCTTGAAATATCACAGGATTTCCTTTGCAGTGATACTGATGGTGTGGAACAAGACACACTTGGTGAAAGTGTGGATGCAAATCAGTTTTTGAGACATCTTGCTCTATTTTATCTCAAATTGCAATCAAAATGTCTGATTCCATCCTCCACGGTTCAAATAATTGTTGATCACCTTCAGGAAATTCATGAAATGAGTCACTCGCACCTACTTTTTAAATTGAGAGAAAAATTGAGTGCATTGGCGGTTTCAGAAGCAGACATAAATGCTATTTTTGACATTTTGCAAAGTGAAAATCACTTTCAGACTTGTAATTCACAAAAGCTTAAAACTGATCAAAAAAGAAAGACATTTTTTAAGAATACCTACAACTATGTAGCACCAGTTCCACTTTGTCTTGGGACAAATGAGGCAAGGCAAAGAGTGTTTTTCTCAATATGTTTCGATTAAAGAAACAATTGGTTCTCTATTACAGATTGATACGGTTACAGAACATCGCAAACAAGTGTTTTCTGGTGTCCGTCCTCACGATATTCTTCATGATATATGGGATGGAAGCAACTTAAAAGGTAATGAGCTGCTCAATACAGACGCTTCATCCTTTAGTTTAATTCTTTATCAGGATGCTTTGGAAGTAGCCAACCCACTGGGATCTGGCAGGAAAAAACATAAATTACTCTGTGTATATTGCAACTCTTGCAGATATTCCTCCACATCATAGATCACGCATTGACCAGATGCAGCTTGTTTTGATTTGCAGGGAGCAGGACTTCAAGTATTTTGGCCAGGATAAATTGTTTAGCCCTCTCATCAAAGACCTTAAAGACATCGAGGTAAGTGGCATTACTTTGCCTGATGGAACAGTGTACAGGGGAACGCTATCTGCAATTTGTGGGGATAATCTGGGCTCCCATGGCATTGGTGGATTTGTGGAAAATATCTCAAAAAGTGTGAATTTTTGCAGATACTGCAATATAGATAGGGAAACATTTAAAAAAAGATCCCTTATTCAAAGTAAGTAAACGCACTGTACAGTCGTATAAGGATCTTGTTCAAAGTCAGACAAGTGATGCTACATCCAATGCCACTGGAGGTGTCAAATTTGACTCTGTTTAATGTACTCTGTTACTTTCATGTATGTCAGCCTGGGCTACCCCCCTGTCTGGGGCATGATATTTTTGAAGGTGTTGCATCATACGATTTAGCATTGTACATTAATCGTCTTGTCACAGTGGAGAAGCTGTTCACTTACCAGGAGTTGAATCGACGAATAAATCATTTCACATACTTGGGTAATGATGCAAACAACAAACCTAGTGATGTTGTTCCAGGGAGTGAGAAACTTTCTGGCCATGCAGTTCAAAACTGGTAGTTTCTTAGGATGTTGCCAGGATTGATTGGAGACAAGATTGTAAACCCATCTGAAAATGAGACCTGGCAGCTGATTTTGCAACTACGAGAAATAGTAGAACTTGTATGTGCACCAGCTGTGTCCACTGGTCAGATAGCTTACTTGCAGGTTCTAATTGATGAGTTTGCATACTCGATGGCAGTCTTTTCCCAATCATCCACTCAAACCAAAACACCATTATATCAGTCACTATCCTGACCTGTTTTTTCACTTTGGCCCTCTAATTCGTTTTGTGGACTATGCGATTTGAAAGCAAACACTCCTATTTCAAACAGTGTGCTCGCAAATCACATAACTTTAAGAATTTATGTCGAACACTTGCTGAGAAGCATCAGCTTCTTCAGGCATATCTGTATGCTGGCAGCTACTTCCCACAAGACATTGAAGTAGAGAAAAGTACAGAGTTTTACCCTGATGATTACAGTGAAGACATCAGACGCTCGGTTTCAAATATGAACTTTGAGCCTATGAATACTGAGGTAGCCAGTGATGTTACCGTGAGAGGCACAAAATACAAAAAGAACATGTTTGTATTGATCAGTGACTCTGATGAGGGGCTTGTAGTTGGAAAGATCAAGCTAATTATTATTCATCAGCATGTGTCTTTCCATTTTGTTACTCAGGAATATCAGGCTGTTCGCCTTCCAAACATGGGTGTTTACAGAATTACACCAGCAGAAAGAACATGCTGTGTAGATTTAAGGAATATGTTGGATTACTACCCATTGCTTGAGTACACTGTGTGTGGAATGCCTGTACTAATTCTGCACCACTCTTTTCTGTAGACCAATGTCTTGCTGGTTTGAGGAGGTTGAACGTATAATTATTCAGGCATTGCCCAGCCTGTCTTCTGACATTCTGTAACAGATCATTTCCAGTCTTCAAAGCTCAGGACTCCAATGCAAAGAAGACCTCAAATATGTTCAGCAAGAAGACCTTAAGGAAATTTTACCTGTAATTCAAATCAGAAAGCTTCTTCAAAAGTTTAAATCAGGTATGATGACATATTAATCTTCATCTAATCTAAATGAGTATCTGTTTTAGTGTACAACATTTTTTACAACAAAACACATCAACAAATTTACTGTCCATACTTCGAGGCCTTGAATCGTTTTATATAATTTGTCAAGTATACATTTCTTGTTGTACTTTCAGCATATTTTGAAGCTAATCACAAATATAACTGATATATATATATATTTGTTTAATCTCTTTACTACTTTTTCTCTATGCTGTGATATTTTAAATTCTTTCAGAAACAGAGATGGTCACTCTGAATTTACAAGTACCACAAGTACCATCAGTGTGTTCTTCACCTTCTCAGTCAACCGCAACACACAACCTGTCTTGCCTTGCATCTCACTCAGAGACTTCCGGGCCAAGCCTGACCTCTACACAAATGGCCAGCATTTCCAAGATGTGGGCTGAAACTTTTAAAGTCCCTTGGGACAACATGCCTCCGAACCGCAACCTCTACAGGAAAAAGACCGAAACCTGCAGAAAGGCAGCAAATGTTTAGAGTTTTGGTTGACGAGATGCGCAAGTTTGAACTTTGCCCAACACGTGCCCAGTGTTTTACAATCTGTCAAAAGATTGTAAGGGAATACCCTAACACATTTGGAGACAAATTTCCAAATGGCTCATTAATAGGAGGGGGATATACATCACTCCTAATCCAAGTGAAGACTCGAGTTGAAAATTTGAACCGTGAGAGCAGCTTTGTCTGTCATAGAGCAAAGCCAAACTCAGGATGCAAAAGAGGACCAACGGACACCTATGGCTGTGTGAGATTTGAACCGCAGCTTCCATCTGAAGAAACAGCAGAGACAATAGAGTCCAAACGTCAAAGACTACAGGAGATTTACAGCCATGAGGGAACTGGAGGTGTAGAGAGAGCAGAAGTAAAAACTCTCATGGAAACTACATTCTGTCTTTTACGTCAGCAATTAAATTCCATGCCAGCACCTTCAGTTGAAGGCATTAGGATCCAGTGGCCATACCTCTTCCACCAGAAGTCTATCTGTGCCCACTTCAAGTTGCTAACTGACATTGATGTTCTGAATGCTTTCGAGATGTCCATGATTGAATGTGGAAAGGCTATCATTGAGTACTTCAAGAACAAATCAAAGAATGAAAAGGTGAAGGATGTCCTGTTCCAGTCTGAAAACACAGAGATGGCACTCCTGCATGTCAAGCTTCTAATGTCCCATTTTAAGGAACACGAAGATGGACTGGTGTTGCATGCAGATGTGAGTATTTAGTTTTCTTCTTTCTAATTTGCTAAATGATATTATGTATTCTGACTTATGTATTGTCTGTCCTCCACAGGTTGCGGCATCTGCAGCTGATGTTGAGAAGAAACGTAATCTACCTGCAAGTCCTCGTCTCATTTTGCTGGGTGAGTTTCTTATTAGGATGTTAAAGGATTAGTTCACTTTAAAATTAGCCCAAGCTTTACTCGCCCTCAAGCCATCCGAGGTGTATCTGACTTATGTCTTTCTGATAAACACAATGGGAGATATTTTAATAAATATCCTGACGCATCCGAGCTTTATAATGGCATTGAACAGGGGTCACGAGTATGAAGCTGAAGAAAGCTTCCATCCACATCCATCCATCATAAATGTGTACTCCACACGGCTCCAGAGGGTTAATAAAGGCCTTCTGAAGAGAAGCGATACGCTTGTTTAAAAAACTATCCATATTTAACAAGTATTGTAGTAAAATATCTAGATTCCGCCAGACCACCTGTATTCAACGTTCAAAATGCTTGCGCTGCGTCCCTATTCAACTTATTGAAAAAACATAACTGACGTGAGGCCAGTTTACACTTTCTTCGTAACTTGAATACAGATGGCGGTCTGGTGGAAGCTAAATATTTTACTTCATAACTTGTTAAATATGGATTCTTTTTTTTATTTACCCACATGCATCGCTTCGCTTCAGGTCTTTATTAACCCCCGGAGCCGTGTGGACTACGTTTATGATGGATGGATGTGGATGGAAGCACTTTCTTCAGCTCATATTCGTGAACTCTGTTGACTGCCATTATAAAGCTCAAATGCGTCAGGATATTTACACACCTACTATGGAAGTCAATGCTGCACCACAACTGTTGGGTTACAAACATTCTTCTAGATATATTCCTTTGTGTATAGCAGGAAATTATGACAGAATTTCATTTTTGAACTATCCCTTTACAATGTAGTCTTCTCAAAGGCAAATCTTGAAATTACTTGTGCCAATGTTTTCATTATTGTTATATATTTTTGGTTTGTTTTATTATGATTATTGCTGTTTTTATTCTAGGTATGGCAGAGGAGACAAATGCTGTGCGATGGATGATAAGCCTAGAGGGCCATGTTATTTGTGAGTGTGACGAGTCTTCATTTTTGACTGCACTTGCAACACTGTTTGCTGTGTACTACGTCTTCAACCTGCAGTATCAAGAGGAGGCTTCTTGCACATTGGAGGTATGAAACTCAGAATCATCTTCATAAGAATTTTGACCCATGATTCTGGCATACTATGGTAATTTGTTATATATTTGTCTTTAGACGCTTCGTTGGAATAAACCCAGAAAGAGGCTCAAAGACCTGCAGAGGCAAGGTGGTCTCGAAGAAGACGGGCAAGATGGTGAATAAAAAGTCTGCAACAGTTAATCCAAAGGTTGCCTCTCCTGAAAAATATTGTGGATTTCGCATGGGATTTCATCTAGGTAAGTAAATGTGCACGTAAACACTTATTTCTGTACCAGTCTCTTAATTATTTTTTTTAAGCGTCAAAGTGGTAGTTGTAAAGGCAGTCTATGAAGGAAATCTGACAGCATTCTGTCATTAAAAAAGTTATTCATGTGTGTTCTAAGGATAAAGAAGGTCTTACGGGTTTGGAACAACATGAGGGGAGTAATTAATGACAGCATTTTCATTTTGGGATGAACTTGCCCTTTAAATTTAAAATAGGGTTTAGAAAGAATAATAACCCAGAGTTATACACAGTAAATTCCTTTTTTTGTGACAGGCATCATTGTACCATGCTGCTGAATTAAAAAAAGCCTGCCGCCTCTTCTTCAAGCTCAAAATGTCTCCCCATTTACTCTCTCCTAAAAATGGTTAGTTCACCCAAAAAATAAATTTCTGTCATTTATTACACACCTCTTAATGTTACATTTGTTCATCATCTAAACACAAATTAAGATATTGTTGATGAAGTCTGAGTGGTTTTTGTCTCTCCATAGAGATCCAATGCAACTACTACTCAAATGTCCAGAAAGGTAGGAAAAAGACAAAGTACTCCAATGGCTTAAACTCAATTTTATGAAGCCATGTGACTGCTTTTTTGTGTGTAAAAAAACCCCAACATAATTTACCACTTTATTTACAAAATATTATCCAAAGCATTCACACAACAATTCTAGCTCGTGAACACAAAACATATGCGTCGTGATGCTCTAATGAAAACTCGTACATGTGCATTGAGGTGACGCAAGTCTGAACCCAACACGCGTGTCGTGAAGCTCTCGTGAATGTGTGTGGCAGATCAATATTTTGGTAAGTAAATTGGTAAATTATGTTTTTTGCACAAACTAAGCATTCATCTAGCTTCCTAAAATTTAGTTTATGCCACATGGAGTATTTTAATTATATATTTTTCCTATCTTTCTGGACTTTGGAGTGGTAGTTGCGTTGGATCGCTATGGAAAGACCGAAACCTCTCAGACTTCATCAAAAATATCTTAATTTGTGTTCAGAAATGAATGAAGGTCTTATGGATGTGTAAGGACACGAGGATGAGTAATAAATTACAGATTTTTTTTTTTTTTTTGGTGAACTAACCCATTAAAGTTCATCTAAATTCTTCATGATCATTATTTCTGCTTGTTTAGCATTACATGTATGTTGCTTTTTGTCATGCTTTTTTGACACTTTATTTAAATAAATGTTCCCCCATTTTTATCTTTCAGACTACACCTGCATCAGTTTGAAGCTTCTGTAATGTTTTTGGCCTGTTCCAGTTACTTATTATAATCCAGTTATATTTTGACTTGGATTGACTATTGAAAATCAACTTAAAAAAGTTTTTATATTCAATACAATTTCTTAAAGGCTGTTTTGTGGAGTGTACACCCCAAGCACGTTCTTGGCCTGTTCCCGTACCAAATCCAGGTTTTGACTTCTATTTTTTTTCTATTAAACTAAAATCAACTTCAAAGGTTTACTAATTCTTAAAGGCTGTTTTTATGGAAACACAAAAAGACTGATTGTTATAATTTTCTTTTTTGTTGAAGTATTCAGATTATTTGTCACTAAAATGTCAATAAATGTTGTGCTATAAGTAGTACCCTCTTGATCCTGTTTGTTTCTTCTTGGGAAAATATACATTAAATATTGCAATTCCAGTTTATTTGTAAAAGTACATGTATAGATATTAAATTTAAAGAATACGTAACTTAGAATACAGCAATGAACCTGCAGGAGTACAAAGCTGGAAACCCTGTTGCCAGTATTTTACTGTTAAATTACAGAAAATGTGTAATTTAGATTACGGTAATGAAAATGGAAGATTACGGTACACAGCTGGAAACCCTGCTGCCAGTATTTTACCGTTAATTTACAGGAAAAATGTTTACAGTGGGGATATGCTGTTTTGATAGCCCCTGGTTTAATAAAAATACAGTTTATAAAGGGGTATGCTGTTTTGATAGCCCCTGGTTTAATAAAAATACAGTTTATAAAGGGGTATGCTGTTTTGATAGCCCCTGGTTTAATAAAAATACAGTTTATAAAGGGGTATGCTGTTTTGATAACCCCTGGTTTAATACAAATACAGTTTATGACGGGGTATGCTGTTTTGATAGCCCTTGGTTTAATAAAAATACAGTTTATAAAGGGGTATGCTGTTTTGATAGCCCCTGGTTTAATAAAAATACAGTTTATAAAGGGGTATGCTGTTTTGATAGCCCCTGGTTTAATAAAAATACAGTTTATAAAGGGGTATGCTGTTTTGATAGCCCCTGGTTTAATAAAAAAAATACAGTTTATAACGGGGTATGCTGTTTTGATAGCCCCTGGTTTAATAAAAATAGTTTATAACGGGGTATGCTGTTTTGATAGCCCCTGGTTTAATAAAAATACAGTTTATAACGGGGTATGCTGTTTTGATAGCCCCTGGTTTAATAAAAATACAGTTTATAAAGGGGTATGCTGTTTTGATAGCCCCTGGTTTAATAAAAATACAGTTTATAAAGGGGTCTGCTGTTTTGATAGCCCCTGTTTCGATAGGTTCCTGTGTGGCTCAGTGGTAGAGCATTGCGTCAGTTGCGCAAAAGGCTGTGGGTTCGATTCCCAGGGAACACATGTACTAATGAAAATGTATAACCTGAATGCAATTGTAAGTTGCTTTAGATAAAAGCGTCTGCTAAATGCATAAATGTAAATGTCTTGCTTCATAGAAAATTAAGTGTTGGGGTATCCTTTTTTGTTAGTTTTCACACTTACCAGCATACCTTCATAACCTATTTCTGTGTATCTTACTAAAAGAAAATAAATTATAAAAACATTCATTATTTATAGACTGGTTGAAAAATATTTTAATACAAATTTCAAATAGGTACATATTGTACAATACGTACAACATAGAACTTTTCGACACAGTTTGAAGCAAACATTATGCATTTAACACACACTTTTTACACTTGAAATGCTCTGAGGCAAGGGTTGCAGGGGTACACTCCTTGTGCGTCCATCTTGAGCATATGTCACACTGCACCTTTAAAGACAAAATTAAAAAAAATAACTTTAGAAGTGCAATATATAATCAATGAAGCATTGAAGAATTGTTACAAACTTTTTCAGCTGTACTAGCAATAAGAATAAATACATTTCTTCTTACTGCTACAAGAGCCTTAAATAGCCATAGTTAAGACTATTGTAATGTAAATGTTTTCAAGGATTGCTGTATTGCCTGCTTTAGTGAAAGCAGTTAGGAATGTCAGATTGCTGATTACTGACTACAGAAGAGTGGACTGTCCCAGAAGACACAATGACAACTGAGCACCAGGGCCATACCAGTCCTGAGAGATGCTTCAGGTCGGCAGACTGAAGTGGCTCAAACGGGGCGCCCTTTAGTGCTTCCAGGACCGTGGAGAGGTCCCAGATAGGCACCAAGGGGGGGGGGGTGTCGCGGAGGGTTCAGCCTCCTTGCTCCTTTAAGGAAGCGGACGATGAGGTCGTTTCTTCCTAATTATTGTCCGGTCCGCCTCGTCATAGGTTCATGCAGTTGCCGCAACACAGCCAATGGCCGCGTTCGCCGCTCATCTGTGTATGTTGTGCAGCTCCACTGCGTTTCAAAGATTTGGCTTCATATTCTCGAGAAAAGGAGTTTTCCCATAGCGTAAGCTACTTACGCAATAGGAGAGACCTCTCGAAAGGGAACACAACACTTTACTAACACAACACTAAACTAAAATGCTTACAGGCAAGCAAAAAGAGGAAACAGCATCGTTGAACCAAACCAGGAGACGTTGCTGCTTCATTTGCCTCCGCCTCCCACTTGTCTGTCTCTAGAAGTCAAGTGAAGAGGCAGCTGGAGAGACTGAACCGGAACAAGGCTGCAGGTCCAGATGGATGGCTACAGCACCTCTTTAACCTTAGCCTAACCCAGAAGGTTCCAGTGTTGTGGAAGACACCCTGCCTTGTTCCAGTACAAAAGAAAAGTCACCCATCAGTCATCAACGACTGTAGACCTGTTGCCCTGACATCCCTCATCATGAAGGTCCTGGAGAGACTCCTGTTGCCCCACCTGAGTAAGCAAACTAGAACATATCAGGACCCCCTGCAGTTCGCTTATCGTAGTGGAGTTGGCGTTGAAGACGCCATCATCCACCTGCTTCAACCAACCCACTGTCATCTGGACAAAGCAGGCAGCACTGCGAGGATCATGTTCTTTGATTTCTCCAGTGCATTTAACACAATTCAGCCTGATTTGCTTTGTCAGAATCTCCAGAAGACACAGGTGAAGCCCTCAACAATCACCTGGATCAATGACTACCTGACAAACAGACCACAGTTTGTGAGACTGAAGGATTGTGTGTCAAACCAGGTGGTCAGCAGCACAGGAGCACCACAAGGGACCGTACTTTCACCATTCCTTTTCACTCTGTACACCTCAGACTTCCAGTTTAAGTCAGAGACCTGTCATCTGCAGAAATACTCAGACGACTCTGCAATTGTCGGGTGTATCAGAATTGATTTACATCAGATAAAGACAAAAAGCTGAGTGGATGGATAGTGAAAGTTGCCAGTTTGTCAGTATATAACCTATTGTCTTATTACCATCTCTGTGAAATCCTCCTCAGCATCAAACTGCAACATGTTGCTGGAAACACAGAGATCTTCCACACCATCTTAAATGAAAAACAAAAATAGTGCAATACAAGCAATGTTAATTTAAAGAAATTTGCAGCAAAACTTCAGCACAATTTATCCTGAATATAGTCTCTTGTCAAAGGACAAGTCAGACATGTAAGGGACAATGTATAGCGAGGCGGTTGTTATAGCGAAATACAACCCCGACAGGCTAATCGGGAGCCCGCCCTGAAGCGGAGGGATCTTGAATCAGCCTGAAGGTGTTGTATTTGCTATAACAACCGCCTCGCTATACATTATCCCGCTTATTACAAGGCTACCTACCAAATAAATCAATAATTTGACACAAAATATTGATTTAAAAAAGGAGTTTATTGTTTTAAAAACGATTATATTGCTTCCGCTAAAGAAAATAGTCCGTTCCATCTCTACGGTTAGAATCCTGCTGCATCCATAGCGATGCGCTGTTTTTCATGGTAACGGTCTGTTATACTTCGCAGCGGTCTGTTATCAAGAAATAACAGACCGCATTCTAAATTGGAATTCAGCCAAGCCATGTAATAAGGATAATTAATGGATACCTTTGTATTCCAGAAGAGTTGCTGCAATTTTGACTCTTGCGGCTGAGACTTCTGTATCTGTTTGAGCAACGCAGATACTTCTACCTTGGAGATTGAGCTCTGCAAACTACAAAGAGTCAGTGTAGGTGTAAAGTAACACACATTCACCCCAATAACATATATCAATAATATCCATACCATCAAAATTAAGACTCCACAACTAGAGCCGTCCAGCTGAAGATTGTGTTTTTCAGTTTGGATCGTCCACAGGCCTTCACTGACATTTATTGTCTTCAAAAAATTTCTGTTATTGTACAAGTCATAAGTTCAGAAACATATTCAAATACATAAGTCTACAAACACAGTTAGAAATGCTTGTTTTACATCACCTCCAATTCCGAAGAATTTTTCTCTGGTACATATTTTCATTACCGAGGGGGTCTATCACAAGGAGGGATTTTTCATCCATTTTAACAATCTGTTGAAATTTTAAAAAAAATGTATTAGTTAATCCTAAAACAATCCCTAAAGATTTTACAGACACACCAAAAACTACCAATAAAGTTTGTGGTAAATACAGAATCAAGAAAAGTACCACTAAAATCCAGTGACGTCCAACGTTTACAGGACAAATCCAAGTTGAAGCTGTGGGTAACTTCATGTAAAAATAGAAGAGAGCACTTAAAATCCAAAGTTCCAACATGCATGTGTATAAGGTTGCATAGTCTGTAATAAAAACCATATTACCTTTTGAACAACTCTAAACTGGCCACGATGAAAGACAGAGGACCCAAGTACAGCGTCCAACCGATGCACAGGTATCTGTAACAGTATTGGTCTGTTAAAATCCAGTATTTCTAACAATAGAATGAAAACACAGTTTTCAGTGGAATTGAATTTCATTTATTACCTTGGCTAATTTCATAATGCAGTGCAGGTATGCATCAATGATCTGTGTAAACAAAAAAAGTTGTTAGTAATTTAATTTGATACAGCACTGAAACATTAAACTTGTATATCACATGGATGTACTTTCACCTCATCAGAAAGAATATTGACATTACCAATAATAAATAATACAAAATATGAACACGTGCATATTCCTGTCAGTAAGATGTATTTTGATGTACTGACCGTGAATCCTGAATTTCGAGGAGTATTTCCTTAGGCTTTGCTTCTGCCCTTTATTTAGTTCTGCAGGGTATGAACCCTTTAAAAGGTAATTAAAAATTTCCTCCCACTTATTTTCCATGGTTAAACTACAGTTAGCAGAAAAATAAGCATTAATCATTTAAAAGCAACACATTAGTCGATGTGTTTAATCTCGGTCAAAATCGCGACTTTACGACCCCACTTGCTAAAAATAATATATTGAAAACGTCTGTCAACATTTCTTGTGATTGTACAAGGCATGCAATTATGTAATGTGTATATAATATGCAATATATTACACCAACACTTACCGCTTGCAATCTTAGTATGCTGAAATGATGAATTTAACGCATGCGCAATTCCACAAATTTCACTGCTGCGCATGCGCATTAACCGAAGGTATGCCATTCTGAGAGAGGGTGCTCGCTGCAGAACCAAATGGGAGGAGCTGGAGCTAGTGAGCGGGGCACCGCCGCGCAGACAGTCCATTCGAACTAATGTATAACGTTACCTGTACAGCACGGTAAGAAAACTGTACTTTAAATATAACCCGAACTTTGAGATGTATACACAATCTAAATCTTTCATTTATAAATCAATATTTCGCTGTCTTGACATGACTTATGTTATTGTTATGTTTTGACCCCATGAAATATTCATCTGGAGTTTTTTTCGCGTTACATATCGATAGCTAATAAGTGCTAGCATTCTCCCCATGCTAACTTACATTTAAGCATTTCAGTATTTGTTTAACCAGAACTGATGCATCAGACAATACTTTTGCGAGGACAGGATCCCCTGCTGTCTATCGAGAGATGCACAGTGTGCTGCCAAAAATATCACTGTGCCTACTGTACATCGGTGTTTCCCCTTCATGGGAACTTCGAACTGCGTCCCCTAGGGGCCACTATGGGGAACGCCTCCAGCGTGACTCGTGCCTGAAGAAACATATGTAAAAACACCATTCGTTGGCCGGCGACAGCCCATGACGTCACTACCGGCGCGACCACAATATAAGGACTGCCGGGAGAATACATCATCAGCTTTTTCGTCTTCACTGACTGGTCTGTTTGAAGAAACGTGCATTCTGGTAGGAATACAGTTTTCCTTTATTTATCATGGCGATCACTAGCAAGGCGTTTAAGATTGGGTGTGGATCCGCGTTATTTGAAACCCGATGACACACACAATCTTTGCATCTTTGGTTTGGGCAGCACACACGCGATGTCCTTGAGGGGAAATCAGCGTGCACTGTGAGCTTTTTCTATGTAAAAGCTCCGCTCTCGTCCTGTCCCTCTTTTCAAGGAAAGAGGGGCAGCCGTCTGCTACCCGCAATTCGGGACCCACCACTGCCGAGGCACGGAGGCGAATGATTTTAGCAGTTGGATCTGGCTGATCAGTTAGAGAGGGACCGCCCCTCTTGGTGCGCATCGGCCGAGAACGAGAGTTAGCTGCTGGATTGTGACGATGCGATCTTTCTGACATCATCAGATTCAGCGGCTAGTGCTCTGCTGGGGCAGGAGATGTTTGAGGGTGAGGAAGTTGAGACTAAAACCTCTCAATCCCTCTGCACTGCATATGAACGAGTTTGGAGGTTATGGTTCATAAAAAATAAATCTTTTTGGCCATAAATCCCCAGCTCGAGTGAGCCTTCCTTTCTTCATAAAATCTCGATGTGGAGGTTGAGAAGGAGTGGGAAAAGCTATTTTTTCTCGTATTCATAGGTTTCAGCATACTAGTAATGCTGACACTAAGGGGATGCGTGAAAATGGCTATGAGGGGATGCCCCCTGTGCAAGAGATGATAACCAGCCTATCTCTCTGTGGCGAGACATCCTCTCTCAAGGCTCCCTCCTGGCCATCTAAGCCCCTGAATCTCGCTTAAATGGCAGGGCATATGCAGCGGCAAAAAAACCTGGAGATAAAATCCAGGGCTGAGCCCGAACAACCAGGGGTCCTAGTCCGTCCTGGTCTGAGGATCAGAGATGGGCACAGAGGGCTAGTGTCGCGACTCGTGCCCCTCCCCCACCTGCGGGTAGGGGTAGAGGAAGGTACAGGTCAAAAAGAGGTAGGCAAGACCTGAGGAATGTGATCCAGGCGAAACGTCCTCAACAACGTTCTCGTCAGGACCAGAGTGACTAACATCTACTCCCTTCCTTCAGGGGGCTTAAACACCGGCCCTTAGCTTCCCTTCTTTAATTCCCCTGCAACCGCATACCCCACCTGACCGAGGTTAGGTGGGAACCTAAGATTGTGGTCCGGGCTGAGGCCCCTTGGAGGCTTCCGTGGGAACATCCTCGGTCCTCAGGTAAATCTGGCTGCAATCCCATGGATTAGGCCTCTAATGCTCCACTTATATCGCCCTAGCCATGCTGGTCGGGCTAGCATTGCTCCCCTCACCTTAGAGGGTCACCTATGAGTATGCGGCCCCTTCTGAGCATTGTCAGTAGAGCTAGTATTGCTCCCCTCACCTTAGAGGGTCTTCTATGAGCATGCCGCTCCTGTATGAGCGTCTAAGTTCCCTCTCCACTCTCCAGAGCTCGCTGTTGGTGGAGCTAGCATTGCTCCCCTCACCTAGAGGGTTACTTATGAGCGTGCCGCTCCCTTCTGAGCGTTTGACTTAACCCTCTCATTCTGAAGAATGAGTTCTCCGCTCCCCAGAGCTCTGTGATAGGTCGCCGGTTGGTCGAGCTAGCATTGCTCCCCTCACGTAGAGGGTCACCTATGAGCACGCCGCTCCCTTCTGAGCGCCTAAATTTCCTCTGTGATAGGTCACTCACCCGGCTGGTTGAGCCAACATTTGCTCCCCTCACCAAAGAGGGTCATCTATGAGCATGCCGCTCCCTTCGGAGCATTTGGGTTTCCTCTCACTAGGGATTGAGATAGTTCTTTGAAAGTCTCCGCTCTCCAGAGCTCGGTATTGGTCGAGCTAGCACTGCTCCCCTCACTTTAGAGGGTCATCTATGAGCATGCCACTCCCTTCTGAGCGTCTGAGCTCATTCTGAGGAATGAGTTTTCCGCTCTCCAGAGCTCGTTGTCGGTAGAGCTAGCATTGCTCCCCTCACTAGAGGGTCACCTATGAGCATGCCGCTCCCTTCGGAGCGTATGAGCTCATTCTGAGGAATGAGTTTTCCGCTCCTCAGGGCTCTGTGATAGGTCGCTCACCTTGCTGGTCGAGCTAGCATTGCTCCCCTCACTATAGAGGGTCACCTTTGAGCATGCCGCTCCCTTCTGAGCGTCTGAGATTTTCACTCCAAGGGATGAGTAGTTCTCCGCTCCGAGTAGAACGTAATACCAATATATAAGTGCACACGCTAAACTGGGCACTTTCTAAAATCCACTTAGTGGTAAGATCGCACATCAAGTGTTTTGCGTTCTTTCTAAAATCCATGCTATGGTAAGTGCACACGCTAGACTTTGGGCACTTCTCTAAAATCCACCCAGTGGTAAGTTAGCACATCGAATGTTCTGCTTTCTTTCTAAAAATCCCGTAGGGTAGGGTTACGCGCGCAGCTTCGTGCCCTTATTTGAGTTGGTAAGGCCCCGGCTTGTGCCTTGGGCACCACTCCTGAGCGTTTGAGTTCTCTCTCAAAATGAGTTCTCCGCTCTCCAGAGCTCGCTATTGGTAGAGCTGGCGTTGCTCCCCTCACTTAGAGGGTCACCTATGAGCATGCCGCTCCCTTCGGAGCGTCTGAGCTCATTCTGAGGAATGAGTTTTCCGCTCCTCAAAGCTCTGTGGTAGTTCGCTCGCCTTGCTGGTCGAGCTAGCATTGCTCCCCTCGCTATAGAAGGTCATCTATGAGCAAGCCGCTCCCTGCTGAACGTCTAAGTTCCTCTCACTCTGTACAATGAGTTCTCCGCTCCCCAGAGCTCTGTGATAGGTCGCCGGTTGGTCGAGCTAGCACTGCTCCCCTCACTTAGAGGGTCACCTATGAGCATGCCGCTCCCTTCTGAGCGCCTAAAATTCCTCCCCTTCTAAGGAATGAGTTCTCCGCTCCATTAGAGCTCTGTGAGAGGTTGCTCTCCTGGTTGGTTGAGCTAGCATAGCTCCCCTCACCATAGAGGGTCACCTATGAGCATGCCGCTCCTTTCTGGGCATCTGAGCTCCCTTACTCGGAAGACTGAGTTCTCCGCTCTCCAGAGCTCCTCATCGGTAGAGCTAGCACTGCTCCCCTCACTGTAGAGGGTCATCTATGAGCATGCCGCTCCTTTCTGAGCGTCTGAGACTCTCACTCCAAGGGATGAGTAGTTCTCCGTTCCAAGTAGAACGTAATACCAATATATAAGTGCACACGCTAAACTCTGGGCACTTTTCTAAAATCCACTTAGTGGTAAGATCGCACATCAAGTGTTTTGCGTTCTTTCTAAAAATCCATGCTATGGTAAGTGCACACGCTAGACTTTGGGCACTTTTCTAAAATCCACCCAGTGGTAAGTTAGCACATCGAATGTTCTGCTTTCTTTCTAAAAATCCCGTAGGGTAGGGTTACGCGCGCAGCTTCGTGCCCTTATTTGAGTTGGTCAGGCCCCGGCTTGTGCCTTGGGCTACACTCCTGTGTGTTTGAGTTCCCTCTCAAAATGAGTTCTCCGCTCTCCAGAGCTCGCTATTGGTAGAGCTGGCATTGCTCCTCTCACTTAGAGGATCACCTATGAGCATGCCGCTCCTGTTTGAGAATCGGAAGTTTCTCCACTTCCAGAGTTCGGTGTAGATCGCTCGCCTTGTGGGTCGAGCTAGCATTGCTCCCCTCATCATAGAGGGTCATCTATGAGCATACAGCTCCCTTCTGAGCATCTAGTTCCCCGACATAGAACGTAAATAAAACAATATATATAAGTGCACACACTAAAGCAATGGGCACTTTCTAAAATCCACTTAGTGGTAAGATCGCACATCAAATGTTCTGCGTTCTTTCTAAAATCCATGCTATGGTAAGTGCACACGCTAGACTTTGGGCACTTTTCTAAAATCCACCCAGTGGTAAGTTAGCACATCGAATGTTCTGCTTTCTTTCTAAAATCCCTTAGGGGTAGGGTTACGCGCGCAGCTTCGTGCCCTTATTTGAGTTGGTCAAGCCCCGGTTTCTGCCTTGGGCCCCACTCCATGTAACCAAATATTTTGGTTTTAAAAGGGTAATGCTACCAAGGGGTCTGTTGAGACAGCTCCCTCAGCAAGCTCATTTAGAGCAAGCGGTAGCCCCTGGTGACCGGCCAGGACCTAGTGGCTACCACTAGGTACTTGGCCCTATCCCCTTAAAGGAATCTTTCTGTAAAAAATGATTCCAAACCTGTGAGCTCTACCTTGGGTCCGGTAATGCCGGCACCTAGCAGGTAAGTACTTCAGGTATGCAGCTCGGGTTTTTGGCCGAAGGGGATAATGTCACTGACAGCATCAACCGTCCACAGGGGCAACTCCCTGAGCCAAATGGTAGAGTTGACTTGTGCTCGCCTCCTGCGGGAATTTGGCTTGCATTCCCCTCAGCATGGCGGCGTGGGTATAACGTTCCCCATAATGGCCCCTAGGGGACGCAGTTCGAAGTTCCCATGAAGGGGAACGTCTCAGGTTACGTATGTAACCATGGTTCCCCGAGTGGGGAACGAGACACTGCGTCCCCTAGGCTTTGGGCCATGCTTCGGACGCAAGCTTCAGACGAAGAAGCGGATGATGTATTCTCCCGGCAGTCCTTATATTGTGGTCGCGCCGGTAGTGACGTCATGGGCTGTCGCCGGCCAACGGATGGTGTTTTTACATATGTTTCTTCAGGCACGAGTCACGCTGGAGGCGTTCCCCATAGTGGCCCCTAGGGGACGCAGTGTCTCGTTCCCCACTCGGGGAACCATGGTTACATACGTAACCTGAGACGATAACCATTTACATGAGCTCCGAATTCATGTAGCTAATCACATGCGAAATGCAGTTCAAGAAGAAGGTAATTTATGTGTGTGTGAATGATTTTAATTATACTGTGGGTGTGACGTGTGAGAAATACATACTTGTTGATCCTAAATGTTTTTGCAAGTCATAGTAGTTTCTTCCTAGCATTTAAAACGAAACAATATATTTTTAATTTAATATGTTATGTTGTGAAACCTTTTGGAAGTCTGAATTTCATATACTTCACTTAATTTTGTTGTTATAGTTTTCCGCATTACATTACTTAATTTGAATCATTGTAAATATTAAAAACAATCAGCTTGGAAGAGAGTCTGAGTCTGAGTAGAGTCTCAGGCATTTGTTCCGGCTGAGTAGTAACATGTTCAGCTAATAGCTTTATTTAGTAGAATTGCATGTGTTCTGCTTGTACAGAACAAAACCTTCACCTACACTAGCCGTAGTGTTTGGGAATGTGGTAAAAAAAAGATCTTAATGTTGTTGTGATCTTGAGCAAGATGTTAAATCCCAAAACCTCAGCATAGGCGATGCACTGTATTAAACATGTAAACAAGACAATTGTGCTGATTTATTCTTTCTACGGTTTAGATTTTATCATCATCAAGTGTGGTCTAAAGTGCAGGCAATCACCACATTTTCACTGCTTTTACTGTGCATCAACTATAATTAGACGTGACAGTCTTATCACACATTTTAAAATGTGTAAAAATTCAGCATCTGGACAACCTCCATCCCCAGCATCAGCAGCACCACCTTCATCACCAGCATCAGCAGCACCACTTCCATCCACAGCATCAAAACTGCCACCTCCATCCCCAGCATCAGCACCGCCACCTCCAGCATCAGCAGCAGCACCTCCACCTCCATCCCCAGCATCAGCACTGCCACCTCCATCCCCAGCACCGCCATCCCCAGCATCAGCACTGCCACCTCCATTCCCAGCACCGCCATCCCCAGCATCAGCACTGCCACCTCCATTCCCAGCACCGCCATCCCCACCATCAGCATCGCCACCTCCATCCCCAGCATCAGCACCACCACCTCCATCCCCAGCACCTCCATCCCCAGCATCAGCAGCACCAGAACCATCCCCAGCATCATTGTCAATAAAAATAGTACGTGTCCGGCAGCAAGTCACGGTGACTTGCACACATTGTGGCATCAAAATAAATCAAAAGAATTTGCTGGTTCATATCAACCGAAGACACAGGCAAAGGGTAACAGATATTACAGAAAAGCGACATCTATCATGCCAATTCATTGATGCCAAAAATGGCATCTTTGCTGTTGATAAGTCATTCTTTAAGCCATGCTCTCCTATACATGTTCAAAAAAAAACATGGGGTGCAAGCCAAAAAATAACCTGTGAATTGGATGAATGCAGCACACATGTTGAATTTGCAGTGAGAAGTGGGATTGTTCCTTATGAGTGCATTCATCTCAAGTCATTGCTCTTCTGTCCCGGCTCAGACACTACACCCATCATTTTAGATGAGGCGGTACTGACAGAAATGGTTACTTGTAGGGTTTTTGGGGATGCGAGGAAGCAAAGCTGCTTAAACCAACAAAAGGCAGCTACTGATGCAGGTGTTCCACTCTCTGTTGAGGTGACTGTTGGAGGGCCTCCATCCAAAAAGTTCATTTCAATATATGAGCCAAAACTTTCATACCACAGCAGACTGGGTAGGATAATAGCTGCATATGATTCAAAAAAGAAGTCCTGGCACTGTCGATGTGTCAAAGCAAGATTGTCATGTCTTCATAAAACAACTGCAAAATGGCATATTTTTAGTACTGACCGACATCTGTTCATGACAGTGAGTGATATCAGGCCCGATCCGATTGTGAATAATCAAGAGACAGATTCTGTATCCAAAAATGAAGATGAAGGACAAGCATATCCACCGGATGATGCAGGCCTTCGAAGGATGGTTCACTATTTAATGGACAAAAAAGCTCTTCCTGCCCAGCTACCCCAGCATTTGATCACAGGTTCCAAGTCTTTGCAAGATCTTCCAAGGCAGTTGATACCAAAAGAAACATCATGCGTGGAGTGTGCCGGGCAACTTACTGAGCCACTGCTCATAACAGCAGATGCCAAACTTGTCACTTATACTGATGTTGTAGATGGTGAGACATGTCAAAATATACAATCCATATCATCTTAGCCATAATGTTAAAAAAAGTAGAAGTCAGTGCATAGGGAACTTTCTAGATGATTGAAAGCAATCAATAACAATATTGTACTGTTTCTTTTCCTTTATTTTTTTTAGGCTTTTCTACATACTGCAGACAATGTCCTGACTGTGAGCTGATGTATAGATATCAAGAATGGAGTGATGGAATTCACAATTTCAATGATCATATTCTCATCACCCTTCATTTGTTTATTGTACTACGTGCATCACTTCAGGTAAGAATACATGTAGTGTTTTACTGTCCTTACTTTTTGAATGTGTGCCTTACTATATGTATACTTTCTTAGACTCACCATTCTGTAAGTCGAGCAATTGAAGTACTTGAGCAAACAGAAAATAAAACCTTCCCTAAAAAAGCCAGTATACTCCATGCCTACATGCACTTTGAAGCCATGACCTCACACAACTACTTATATTCTTGCTACAAAATGTGGGTACTATCCACCAGTGATGGTCATGGACCTTCACAGAAAGGGTGTATTCAATATGCCTGGTAAGTAACAGAACAAACAGCTTTTGATGAATAAAAGAAAACTGACAATAATTTTTTAATACCATACTTAAATATGCAGTAAGTGAAATGGAGGCACCACCAGCACACTTTGATGGCACTGTCGATAGCAAACAGTTTTGGGACTCTGTGACATCTGAAATTGTTTGCAGTGGCTTACTTACCTGTAAGTATGCCACTTACTTACTTATGTCTCTTTACTTAAAGTATTGGGCCTGTCTGTTCCCCACACGATTGCAGTGATAGTATTGTGATATAGACTTTGTATGTTGCTACTATTGTTTCATCTTAATCACAATTGTTAACTATGGCAACATTCTTAACTGAAAGCAAATTCGAGTGTGGGTTCACACAAGTTATGAACATGTCTGCTTCTGTTCCTGTATTTACTCAGAGTTGTCTGTTATTGATTACAGCTGCATGGTTTAAAAAAAAAACATGTTTTGTAATAATGCTGTGTTTTTTTTTTCAAGGTGGTCGAAAGAACCCGCTTGTGGTTGTTCCAAGTTATAACAACTGGGCTCCTTGGATTGGACCAAAAACTAGAAGGGATGACACCGTTTTTAACACAGAACATGAAAAGTTTCATGCACCAAGACAGGCTACTGAAATGGCAGATCTTCAAATGACAGAGGAGAGGCTCCAAGATGCACTAATTAATCTCAAGGTAATGTCTGGTTTAACTGATTATTAATTAACTTTTAATTAAGCTAAATAGTATTTATTGTTAACATAATAGGTGGACATGGTTCGAAAATTGTGCAAGCAATGTGGCTTGGACTCAAAAGGCTCAAAAATGGACCTCATCCTAAGACTGCGGGATGAAATGAGGAACAGGTCATCTTACGACAAGATCTTCGAGAAGGTCTGGGGAGCTTCAGGTAAGATGCATCTTTCACTGTGCAGTTAGATCTAGGGGTGTAACGGTATGCATATCATGTATCGAACGGTATATGGGCAAGTTCCAAATAGAAGTGATCTGCTGATGGACAACATGCTGCGTTGTCACAGGAACATTCCAGATAGATGTTCCTGTGATAATGAGGAAATTAGATCACTCCCTTTGCCAAGTGCATTCCAAACGACTAAATAATGGCTCGCACGTGCCCTGCTAACTCCAAAGTCCCCACTCCAAGGGGATAGGGATGATCACTTCTATTTGAAACTTGCCGTGAACCGTTCGATACACGATATGCTTACTGTTACATCCCTAGTTAGATCTGTAGTTGCGTCTTTTTACTCTACAGTTATAAAAAGTAATTTTGCCATGAGAATGAATGTTTGTAGCTCAAGCATACAAGTTCATCTGTAGCGGTTATTAAACATTCTTTATGTACATTATTATTACATCAATTATGTATTTTCCATAGGT
Source organism: Oxygymnocypris stewartii (assembly GCA_003573665.1). Classification (NCBI taxonomy): domain Eukaryota; kingdom Metazoa; phylum Chordata; class Actinopteri; order Cypriniformes; family Cyprinidae; genus Oxygymnocypris; species Oxygymnocypris stewartii. The sequence continues at coordinate 45,175 of QVTF01009722.1, read as the reverse complement.
GGTTGGGCGGTTGTAATGTGCCCCTGTGCAGTGGTATACTCCATAAAATTTGATTTAAGAGCAGAGAGTCCTAGAGACTATGCGGACATTTTACTTAGCTGGAAGCACTTCCCAAATGTTTCCATATACGACTTTGCAAGGGGACTGGCAACGCACACTAATTTGAGGGAGCCAGAAAAAATGCCATTTAGTCCACATGAGGGGCGGCTGGCTGAAGCAACAACAGACAATCTGCAGCTGGCAGGTGAGGGAAAGCTAAAGCTCAGTTTACCTTGGCTCAAAACAAAGAAAACAGATACAGACACAAACTGCCACCCAATCACTGGGTCATCTGACCACTACACCCTATATGACATTTTCCATGAGAGGAATACAAAGGATGCTAGAGACGCCCTTCGGAGGATTGGACTTGTCCCTGAACTGGCTGGTTGGGTTAACAGCCAGTGTGCTGAACAGTTATTTGCAGAAATGAGGAAAAATAACTATTTTTTGAATACCCTCACACCCTCTCACCACATTTTCATGATGAGAAACATTCTACACCACTACAATACAAAATGCAATACCAAAACTAAAGCCAGCATCCAGAAAGTAGTGGGCAAAGATGTTCGGCTGCAGCTGAATGACAACGGTCAGATAATAATGGGTAAATTAATTAAGCTGTTTATTTTGTCAGTTGTTTAACATTGAATGGTCGTCTGCATTACTATTGTATAATCTGTACTGTTGTTGTTTTGTTTTACTACAGGCACAGCTGCACAGATACCAACTGAAGCAGAGGAAACAATACAATCCAGTGAGTGACAGAAAACTAAATAAAAAGTAATAATACATCTGCATTTAACAGAATATATCTGCTTTATCTTGGGGAATATTATATGATACTTGTTTTCTACTTCTCCCGTTTTCACATCAGGAGTTCAGATCAAGAATTTTATTTTGTTTTTTTACTTGTACACTACTTTTCTAGCTTTCTTAAGCTAGAAACAAGCTTTACTAAAAACATAACTATTCATTTACAAATATGGATCTTCTCTTAAGACTGTCCTAGCACATCTGGCCTAGTTCAAGGCGTAAGGACAAGCCAAAGAGATGAAAATGCAGGCAGGAGGATATGGGATGTTGACTATCTCCCAGCACAACAGAATTTGGTAATTTATTCATATTTCAATGATTGTCATAAATATTGTTATTGTCACGGTTCATGGATCTGTGTGCTCATTCTGTGTTCGTCTATGGGGTGGGTCCGCTCGTTGTGCTTGTCAGCGTTGCCTAGCACCTGACGAGGTAATCAGGACGGTTACAGGTGTAGCTCGTCTGCACTGCCTATAACTGGCTGGCGTTTCTGTGATGCATTGTCAGATCGTTGTTTCTCTGGTGGTTCGTTAATTCTCTGTGTCAGTCTTCCAGGTCCGGAGGCTGTTCTCGCCTGGTCACGTTTCTGTAGATTCTCTGACGGGTCCGGACTGTATTCTCTGCCCGGGCTGGAAACTCTGTCCTGCCGGGTTTACTGCACCTGCACGGTCGCTGAGATCTGCACCTGCACGGCCGATAGATCTACACCTGCACGGCCGGTGTTTTCTTCACATCCACTGTATTTTGGAGTGTTCCAAATAAAGATTCTGTTTTTCACTCGCTATTGGATCTCGAGCTTTCTGTACCGTGACAGAACGATCTGACCAAGATGGATCCAGCGAGTGCGTCAGAATTAAGAGACTTTTTAGCTCGCAGTAACTCACGCATGGATCACCAGGATGAACAGAGGGCAGCCTCTAATCGCGCTATCCAAGCCCTGGTCACTCAGGTCTCGGAGCTGACCACCCAGTTACAGCGTCTCCAGTCCGAGCCTGAACAGCGACCCACGGCATCGAATCCACCTGCGCCCACTATCCCAGATCAGGCGGGTCGGGTCATCGAACCTCGCCTTCCACCTCCAGCCTTTTATTCTGGTGAGCCCCAGCAATGCCGCTCCTTTCTTGCCAAATGCTCACTCTATATCTCTCTCCAACCATCGTCGTTTCCCACCGAGGAATCCAAGATAGCGTTCGTCATCACACTACTCTCTGGACGGGCAGCTCTCTGGGGAACTACCGTTTGGGAGCAGAAACTTCCCTGCTGCGCTTCGTTTCAGTCATTTTCGGAGGAGATCAGAAAGGTGTTTGATCGGGCGGCTTCGGGCAGAGAGGCGGCTCGTCTTCTGGCGGAGTTACGGCAGGGAGATCGGAGCGTCACTGATTTCTCCATTGAATTCCGCACTTTGGCGGCAGAGTGCCAGTGGAACTCAGAAGCGCAGTGGGATATGTTCTTTCATGGACTCGCTGATTACGTCAAGGACGAGATCTACGCACTGGAATTACCCACGTCACTGGATGGGTTAGTTAGTCTGGCTATTCGGGTGGATGCCAGATTACAGCAGAGAGGTCCGCGAGCACGCCGAGCTTCGGCGGTCAATAGGCTGGACCACCCGCCTATCTCCTACCGTGACGCAGATGTCGGTTTCGCCGAACCAGAACCCATGCAGATGGGCAGATCCAGTCTGTCCCTGGAGGAGAAGCGGAGGCGGCGCAACGAGGGTCTTTGCCTGTATTGCGGAGCTGCTGGGCACATTGCAGCACAGTGTCCCGTAAAAGCCAGAGCCCGTCAGTAGGTAAGAGGTTACTGACGGGTGGTATCACACTGGCTAAATCCTCTCTTGCAGCGACACTTCTCACGGTCAAGTTGCAGTGGTCCTCAGTCACCCATGACTGTCAGGCTTTAATTGACTCTGGTGCCGAGGGCAATTTTTTAGACTCTGATCTCGCTGACAGACTTAGACTTCCAGTGATTGCCCTTTCACAGCCCATTGCTGTTCATGCTCTTAATGGTCTGTCTCTTTCCTCCATCACTCACTCTACGGGTCCCCTTAGACTCGTCACTTCGGGGAATCACATTGAGACTATTCAGTTTCTTTTAACTGACACACCCGTTACTCCAGTAGTCCGTGGCCATCCCTGGCTTGTGCTTCATAATCCTCACTTTAATTGGAGTCAGAGTTCCATTCTCTCTTGGAGTGAGGGTTGTCATGCCACTTGTTTGTTGTCTGTTTGTCCTTCTGTGTCTTGTTCTGTGTTTCAGGATGAGCATATGGATCTGTCTAACGTGCCCAGCGAGTACCGCGACCTGAAGGGAGTGTTCAGTAAGTCTCGGGCTGCTTCTCTACCTCCGCATCGTCCCTATGACTGTGCTATAGATTTATTACCAGGTACGTCTCCGCCCAAGGGCAAACTTTATTCGCTTTCCGCCCCGGAGAGGAAGGCCATGGAGAAATATATTTCTGATTCTCTAGCAGCCAAGGTCATTCGCCCTTCTTCTTCGCCGGCGGGAGCGGGGTTTTTTTTCATGAAAAAGAAGGATGGGTCTCTTCGTCCCTGCATCGACTATCGAGGGCTGAATAACATCACGGTGAAGAATACATATCCTTTGCCGTTGATGTCTTCTGCCTTTGAGCGTCTGCAGGGGGCGTCCTTTTTCACGAAATTAGACCTTCGCAACGCATATCATTTGGTTCGCATAAGGGAGGGGGATGAATGGAAGACTGCTTTTAATACCCCCAGGGGGCACTTTGAATATCGCGTTCTTCCTTTTGGGCTTTCCAACGCTCCCGCAGTCTTCCAGGCACTCGTTAATGACGTGTTGAGAGATATGCTAAATCAGTTCATTTATGTTTACCTGGATGACATACTGATATTTTCTCATTCTCTCCAGGAACATGTTCAGCACGTCAGGCGAGTGCTTCAGAGGCTGTTAGAGAATGGGCTTTATGTCAAGGCGGAGAAATGCGTTTTCCATGCACAGTCTGTCCCCTTTTTGGGTTTCATTGTGTCAGTCGAGGGGATGCGCATGGATCCGGACAGGGTTCAGGCTGTGGTTGATTGGCCAACTCCAGATTCCCGCAAGGCCCTGCAGAGGTTTCTGGGCTTTGCCAATTTTTACCGGCGTTTTATTCGCAGTTTCAGCCAGCTAGCCGCCCCTTTGACCGCCTTAACCTCCATCAAGACTCCGTTCAGGTGGTCCAGCGCAGCGGAAGCTGCGTTTACCAAACTGAAAGGCTGCTTTGTTTCAGCTCCCATACTCATCGCCCCTGATCCCTCCCGGCAGTTTGTGGTGGAGGTTGACGCCTCGGAGGTGGGGGTTGGTGCCGTCCTATCCCAGCGTTCTTCCTCGGATGACAAGGTGCACCCGTGCGCGTATTTTTCTCACCGTTTGTCTCCCGCTGAACGCAACTATGATATTGGTAATAGAGAGCTGCTGGCAGTCAAGCTTGCCTTGGAGGAATGGCGTCATTGGTTAGAAGGTTCGGGGGTTCCTTTTATCGTCTGGACTGATCATAAGAATCTTGAGTACATCAAGTCCGCCAAACGTTTGAACTCTAGGCAGGCCCGGTGGGCTTTATTTTTCGGTCGTTTCGATTTTTCTATTTCTTATCGGCCAGGTTCCAAGAACATCAAGCCCGATGCACTGTCCCGTATTTTCGACCATTCTGATCGCCCGTCTTTTTCCGAGCCCATTGTGCCGCAGAAAATTTTAGTTTCTGCGGTCACTTGGGAGATTGAGTCGAAGGTCCGCACGGCCTCGCAAGGGGTAACGCCTCCGTCCGGATGCCCACCGGGTCGTTTGTTTGTGCCAGAGACTTTACGGTCCGATGTCATTCGATGGAGTCATTGTTCCAAGGTGGCTTGCCATCCTGGGGTGAGTCGTACCAGGTTTCTTATTAGACAACGGTTCTGGTGGCCGTCAATGGCTCACGACATACGATGTTTTGTTTTGGCTTGCTCTGTTTGTGCCGTTTCTAAGACTTCTAATCGACCCTCTGCTGGACTCCTTCAGCTGCTGTCGGTTCCGTCGAGACCCTGGTCCCACATTTCGCTAGATTTCGTCACAGGTCTCCCAGCCTCAAGTGGGAACACGGTGGTTTTGACCGTGGTGGACCGGTTCTCGAAGGCTGCCCATTTCATCCCTCTGCCCAAATTACCGTCTGCCAGAGAGACAGCGGTTGCTGTCATTGACCACGTTTTTCGCATTCATGGTCTCCCGACAGACGTGGTCTCTGACAGGGGGCCTCAGTTTATCTCTAAATTTTGGAGTGAGTTTTGCCGTTTGCTAGGGGCGACTGTTAGTCTTTCTTCTGGGTATCATCCCCAGAGTAATGGTCAGACAGAGAGAGCCAACCAGGACTTAGAACGTATGTTGCGATGTGTGGCCTCTCAGAATCCGTCCTCTTGGAGTCAGCAGCTCTCATGGGTTGAGTACGCACATAACTCATTACCAGTATCTGGTACGGGCCTGTCTCCGTTTGAGGGTAGCTTAGGGTACCAGCCACCTATTTTTTCCAGTCTGGAATCCGAAGTCGCGGTCCCCTCGGCCCACGCATTCGTCCAGAGGTGTCGACGCACCTGGAGCAGGGCCAGACAGACCCTCCTCCAGGTGGGGGCACGCACCAAGGCCAAGGCTGATCGCCACCGGTCAAGGCCTCCCGTCTATGTCGTCGGTCAAGAAGTGTGGCTTTCATCTAAGAACATTCCTCTCCGTACCGTTTGTAACAAGCTTGCTCCTAAATTCATTGGCCCGTTTACCGTCACCAAGATCATTAGTCCGGTGGCGGTCCGCCTCAAACTTCCTCCAGCGTACAAGAGGATTCATTCCGTCTTTCATGTTTCCAAATTAAAACCTGTTTTTCATGCTCCCATTAATCCGCAAACCCCAGTTCCTCCACCGCCGCGACTCGTAGATGGGGAACCGGTTTATTCGGTCAAGCGTATTCTGGACTCTAGGCGGAGGGGACGCGGATTCCAGTACTTGGTGGACTGGGATGGTTACGGTCCTGAGGAGAGGAGTTGGGTGCCTGCTAGAGACATACTGGATCACTCTCTTATCGATGATTACAATCGTCAGGTAACTTCATCTGGGAACGCCAGGAGGCGTCCTTAGGGGAAGGGGTACTGTCACGGTTCATGGATATGTGTGCTCATTCTGTGTTCGTCTATGGGGTGGGTCCGCTCGTTGTCCTTGTCAGCGTTGCCTAGCACCTGACGAGGTAATCAGGACGGTTACAGGTGTAGCTCGTCTGCACTGCCTATAACTGGCTGGCGTTTCTGTGATGCATTGTCAGATCGTTGTTTCTCTGGTGGTTCGTTAATTCTCTGTGTCAGTCTTCCAGGTCCGGAGGCTGTTCTCGCCTGGTCACGTTTCTGTAGATTCTCTGACGGGTCCGGACTGTATTCTCTGCCCGGGCTGGAAACTCTGTCCTGCCGGGTTTACTGCACCTGCACGGCCGCTGAGATCTGCACCTGCACGGCCGATAGATCTACACCTGCACGGCCGGTGTTTTCTTCACATCCACTGTATTTTGGAGTGTTCCAAATAAAGATTCTGTTTTTCACTCGCTATTGGATCTCGAGCTTTCTGTACCGTGACAGTTATCTGGATTACTGTTAATATTTGTATGTTTTACTAAGTTACATAACAATGTCTATTTCATTTTATCAGCTGGCTTATGTCTTGGATAGAGCCAAAGATCCAAATGAAGATTTACTTCAGCTGAGCCCAACCCAAACATTGAAGAGAAGTGACTTTTGGTCTTTGGCTTTTGATGAGTTAGAGGCAACAGTAAATATCTATTCATAGGCATTGTTTTTCTGTTGACATTGGGTTGATATGAATGCATTTTTACAAATATTCTTCCATTTGTTTGTTTTTTACCAGATTGGCAATCAGTGCTTTCAGCTCATAGCTGCACTTGCAGCATCACAGGCCAGTTTGGTAGCTTTTGTTGTGATTAGTAATTCAGGGGTTATGAAAAATATTTAATGTCACCCTGCACTATTTGTTTCTATCTCTTCAGGGCAAAGATGTGTTTGCTGTCAACAGTTGTGTGGTGGTCACGTGGTTGCCTCCTTTTAACAGTGATCCTCTGCCAGCTTTACCTGTTAGTATCTTTAAAATATGTGGCACACACATTTTTTATGATTTGCTTATGTTGCGATATTAATTGATAGTGCAAGAAATCATAACTGTGGTTCACAATGATTCTCATTTCACAGAATGATGCTACAACCAAGGACTTAATTTTACTTCCTTCATGGGAGTCAGGGCACTGGATTATATGCGTAAGTTAAATTTTTCCATATGAATGAATGATGTATTTATATAGTGCTTTATTTTGCGTGTAGATGCAAAGCGCTTTACAATCATGTGGGGGGTCTCTCCTCAACCACCACCAGTGTGCAGCATCCACCTGGATGATACGACGGCTGCCACAGGACAACGGCGCCAGTGCGCTCACCACACTCCAGCTACAGGTGGAGAGGAGATAGATTCATAGAGCCAATCAAGTGGATGGGGATTATTAGGAGGCCATGATTGATAAGGGCCAGTGGAGGGAACTTGACCAGTAGACCGGGGTTACACCCCTATTGTTTTTTTCAATGACCATAGAGAGCCAGAACCTCGGTTTAATGTCTCATCTGAAGGACGGTGCTTTTTTCCAGTATAGTGTCCCTGTCACTATACTGGGGTGTTAGGACCCTCACAGGCCATAGGGTAAGCACACCCTGCTGGCCTCACTAACACCTCTTCCAGCAGCAACCTAGTTTTCTCAGGAGGTCTCCCATCCAGGTACTGACCAGCTCAACCCTGCTTAGCTTCAGTGGGTGACCGGTCTTGGGCTGCTGAGTGACATGGCTGTGGCCATATGTTAGCCTGCTATATATCATGTAATTGTACTTATTAGTTATGTCCATAATCACTCAAGTGTACATTATGGGCTCCCGATTGGTCCAAGCTTCAAGGACGCACCAAAATTTTGGCCATTGAAAATTTTCTGCTGAAATCCTAAGTTTCAGGATAAAAGCTGCAAACTAACCGGACATCTTCTGGTTTAGGGTGTAGGTTTGTTGGTAGCTAATTATCCAAATTTAGAAAGTAATTTTGAGGTCAATCACATGAATGGAAGGAAATTATTTTTTACAATTGAAAAGTATTTTAAGATTAATAGAATTTATAGTTAGTTTTTCAGACCAAAGCTAATTTTAAAATATTGACCTACAATTTTAGCTTAGTATTTCCAGTATCTTTAGTTTTGCTTTGGCTAAGAATTTTCTTCTTCAGTGCATCACCAATTTCTAATGTCATGTTCTTTCACAGATCCTTAAGCCAAAGTCAAGGGAGATTTTTATTTTTTGACTCCATGAACCCTGGAGACTTTGGAGATGGGAGTTGCATTCAGATCTTCAGGTTTTTACCTGAGGATAGCACATTTCAAGTTCTACTGTTCTGCGTTCATACTAATAACATGCATGTGTTTGGAGTTCATACTAACACAAATTAATGCCTGTGTTCTTATGTAAACCAGCTTGTTTTATTATGTAATAGTCTTTACCTCATTTTAAAGTAACTGGCTATAAAAAATGTTTTACAGGTGTAAAGAGTGATGGAATAGTACTTTCATTCGACTTCATGAAGTGAAATGTGTCATGCATTATGAAATATATGGTGGATTTGTTTGAGCTCATACTTTTATGTTTAGGCCAGTTAAAGTTTTCAAGATTATAAAATTATAATTAAATCATAGTAAAACCAAAACCCTGGCTCTAACATAAAGTTCAATTTTTTTTATTGCAACATGATCAATTACAGGCTTAAAAAGATGGTTGGAAGGTTCTTCACAGCGATGCCATAGAAGAGCCATTTTTGGTTCCACAAAGAACCATTCAGTCAAAGTTTATTTAAAGAACCATCTCTGTCTTAGCTTTTTATAATCTGAAGAACCTTCTTTCACCACAAACAACCTTTTGTGAAACAGAAAGGTTCTTCAGAAGTTAAAGGTTCTTTATGCAATCATTTAGACAAAAATTTTCTTCTATGGCATCGTTATGTACCTTTTTTAAGAGTGTATGTCTTTGTTTGCATGTGTGAATAAAAAATATTTTTTATTGTTGAATTACTTTAGAAAACTGGCTAATCACATTTCTCCCAGCCATTGGAACATGTCTGTAGTGACAGATTTTAAGGTACAGCTTTTTAACTTCCTTGCTTGTGAACTTTTCATATCTGTAGTGGAGTGTTAAGAAAGAATGTAGTACACAGTTGTCTTGAATAACCCGCTTTGGGTGAATTGAGTAAACCAAGTGCACTTTTTTAACAAAACTATAATCAAACATAAAGACTTAAACAAACAAAAAAATCACCGGACATGACAGCTCTATACTGTATTTATTGTATATGGTCTAATTTTATATGATCTATAATTAACAGGGTGCCCCTCTTCAGCTAGGAGGAATTGATTGTGGGGTATTTATGTTGATGGTAAGTGGTCTTATTATTGCTATACAGCTGTGTCTGTGTGCTAAACACCACATTTGTTAATATAGTTTTGTTTTTTAGTATGTACTCCATGTTGCACTCTCAAAGCCATTTGATTTTGCTGTGGTGAGTTTGCATCAATGTATGGTTATTTGTAATTTTGTAAAGCAAAAAGGAATGAGAGAACACTTTCAACAATAACAATAAATGACTAAGATTTTTCAATTGCTATGTTTTATCAGTCTGGTATTCCTATAATCAGGAAGTGGTGGTGCCATCAGTTAATTCAGACATTTCCTCTGACAAGGTATGATATTGATAACTACACTTTTGATTAAAACTTCCATACTGTGTATTTCCAGTATGCAGGCAATATGTAAAAAATAAAGCAATGCATGCCTAAAAACATTGTAATGTTTATCACTTCCCACAGTCAAGTCCAACAACTAGTCACCCAGGAACAAGAACTACCAAATCCAGATGAAATGGAAGTCACTCCACCTGAGTCAGATATCATGGAGATCACCCCAACACCAGGAATCTATGTATGTAGAGGGAATATTTATGTATTGCTTGACTTATGTACTTACATTTCCTGTTTCATAAAGGTGTTTATGAGCAGAACTTTATTAATTACATTATTTTTGAAATTCTTATATTGCACACAGGATTCAGCGGTGATGAAAACAATTCAGCTGGCCTGTAAGTAGGTGGAAGAGAACCAACACCACTTTGCTGGGAAGATTGAACTGCCAAAGATATTGAGGATGAGGGAGGATGATGCCTTGTTGGCTATCACGATGCGAAACTTGTTCATAAACACCATGTTATATGAAGGTGAAAGGGATGAAGAACAAATTCAGGCTCCCTTTCTTTTCACTTTTCAGAGAGTAGAGGACATGGAATATTTCTTGCAGGAAATGCGAGACAAAAAAGATATCCGTGTGTCTTGTTTCCACGACCCTCTCTTGTGAATACCAATGGGGTACTATGAATGTAAATATTGATTTTGTTTTGTAAAATATAAGTGTAAGAAAGTATGAGAAGTGTTGTTCTTGAAATATGTTTACATTTATTATTTTATAACTTCTTCTTATAATATTTTATCTTGATATATCATTTATTTTATGTTTAGATGCACATTTATGTTAATAGAAACAAATAAACCCAGCGCAAACTTGTAGGAAAGTGTAGTATGTGACTATTAAATTACATCTGTCTTCTCCCAAATGTTGTTCGAGTGGAAACCTCACTAATCTCAGAGCACATTTGTTATCTTGTTTTTTCTCTAGTGTGAGAAGTCACATGGCTGGTTTTAGACTACTGGACTGGTTGCTTATTTACATTAAACAATAGCATAATGCATAGCCTATCAGATGAAGGATGAGTCTGTCTAAAATTACAGTCAATATTCCATTTAAATTTAAAATATACAACTAGCCTGTTGGAGTTCATGCATTTACATACAAAAATGGGCAGATTACGGTTCCTAGTAGAACTTTATTATTTAGTCTATTATTATAATTACTATTATTATTTATTACATTCATTAATCAGATAATTTAGTTCATAAATAACCCACATGTTAATAAGGTGGCCAAAAGTTTAAGAGGGGTGTAAGCTTTAAGTAAGTTTAAGTAAGCTTTCACGTTGTTACTAATTTACATAATCATACTGCAAAGAGACTTCAAAATTGGAGGAAATTATTCATCCTAATAAGGAGACAATAATATGACACGCTTACACAGATACATAGTTTAAACAGATGTTAGAAGCACACCCATATAGTTTAAGCGTTTTATAAGTATTTGACAAAGCATTATATTTAAAAAAAACGTGTTTACGTAATGCCGTTTGTCACAGAAACGATACTGACCATGCTGAAAATAATCATGATCATTACAAATATTAGAGAAAAATAACCCAATAATATCTATGCTAGCATCTTGCGAATCAAAACAAACATTTATTTCAATTACGGTTGAACTCGCACTAACATTGACAGTGGCGCTTGATAGCGCGTTAAGCCCAGCGAGGAGGAGCTGGGAGAAGCACCCGGCTGCAGCCTGCAGATCGAGGCGGGGCTGCACCTGGGGCGGGGCTGCACGTGTCGCCCCGCCCACGATGCTTCTCATTGGTTAGTGTTAAAGTAATGACGTAGATCAGGGCGGGGCTGTATCTGGGGCGGGGCTGCACGTCTCGTCCCGCATACAACTGTTCTCATTGGTTAGTGGCGTCAAGTCATTACGTCGATTCTAGCGGTTTTTCATTTACGCTGTTCTTCGCTGCATGTGAGTACAGGCAAGCTATGTCTCTTGTCTAATTTGTTTAATTACAATTTTTAATTCTATAGTGCCGTTTAGTGTGTTATTAAAAGGAAATGTGAAGTAGTTTCAAAATAAAATCGCATAACTTTACTCACTCAACCATGTCACGCAAGGTGTGAAGGTCTGCTTTTAAATAACCAGGGCTGCGTGTCCCAAAAGCATTGTAGGCCTAATGCCACCTTCACGTTCTAGCGGAAATTAAATAATTCTCACTATTGAAGTTGTGATTACGAGCTCGTCGCATTAACATTTCGAAATGGGAGGGCGTTCATGTGCAATGTTTACCTAGGAAACTGGTATTTACGATAATTCCGAGAGCACTTGAAGGCAGCATTAGAAAGTTAGTGTGAGTGGTTAGGATATAGTGTTCCCAAAATAAGCCCCTTAAAAAGAAATACAGTGTCAAAACTGAACCAGCAGATGTAATATACATATTAACAATGGCTATACACATTTATATTGTTTTTCTGTGAATAAAATGATTAAATGTGAATTATTTAGATATTATTATTATTATTATTATTATTATTAATTATACATCTATTAAAATAAACAGTAAACTACATTTAATAATAATAATTCAACAAAAAGTATGATTAAAAGTGAAAAAAGACTGCTCTTTGTCACTTTAAATAGAATAGTCTTGATAAGCTCTTTGCACTACACCACTTATATTCTGCACTGTTTGTTTGTTTGTTTGTTTATCTCACTGGTTTGCACTATCTACCATGTGCCTTATGCCACTTTATCCATTTTTTTATTATTATTTTTTATTTATATTGTTTTATTTTATGTTTTATTTTTTTCTACATGTCCCTATTTGTATATTTGTAATAGTTGCATTTTTGTGTACGTATATATATATATATATATGTATATATATATATATATATGTATGTATATATATTTGATTTGTATTATCTGTATTTTTGCGTTCTACTGTTAGTGTTTAGTGTTATCTGTATGCACCAGGGAGTAAGAGAGTAAAGCAATTTCAATTCTCTGTATGTGTAGCGAAGGCTACTCTTTAAGGGTAATAAGGGCTGATTTGAAATGGAGTAGCAGTGTACCAGGTGTGTCGGTCAGAACACGACAGAGAGGGAAGTGATAAACTTGTACTGGTTTAATCTGACAAATAGGTAAATACACATCAGAGGGGGGAGACAATGATCAACTTGCTCATATACAATGTCCACTTGCATACACAAGATCTTCCAGATACAGTAAAAGCAGCAACAGAGAGTCAATCCGGCCTCCAGAGGCTGAATACAGAAGGATCAAATTAGTCCAGGAAAGTGAACAGTCAGTTTAAACCCTTAGGAGCTGTGGCCAGTGAATGAACAGTGACTGCTGAAGATGCGGGCATGAGAGGCACATGGACATTGAGAAGTTTGAGTAATATCCTGACTTTAGATTACTTGTGCTGTATCTTGATGATGAATTGTGCTGGTATTAGATTAATTGTGTGTGTGGTTTGCTCTGATAAGACGCACAAAGCACAATAAACACTCGATCTGTGGCTGGGAATCGATGCTATTCGTCTACCTCAGCATTCGCGCCACTGACGAACTGATATCCGCTGCCGCCAATGCAAGATGCGGTCGTTCCCTGATGTTGCTTCTCTTCCTATCGCTTGAGCTTTCATAATAAAAGTCCTATTTAGGGTCGACGCTACAGCGCTCCTAATCCACTATATATACTTTTGCACAGCCGCCCCCAAATTGCATACAATTTGCTCCTGCAAAAGGCTCACACATCAGTCCATAGACGCTGGAGGGCCTCTCTCATTCTCCTCGGTTTCTGGAATCATTGGGAGAGTGATGAGTCGGGCAACTGGCCGAGTGTAAACTTTGTCTTTGACTTGAATGTCCGCAGATCTCACATGACCATCTGCACTCTGATGCACTCTAATCACTCTACCAACTGGCCAGAATGCCCGGGGAAATTGCGGATCTATTACCAGCACTACTGCATCCACTGACAGATCAGCTGGAGTACTATGCCACTTCTGTCGGCATTGTAGAGTTGGAAGGTAACACCTGATAAATCTTGCCCAGAAGTGATCTGCTATGACTTGGCCGTGTCGCCATCTCCGCTTGCTAAGTCCCTCACATTTAGGGTAGATCACTGAAGGTAGTGCTCCATCCAGCCGCCCCATCAAGAGGACATTTGGTGTCACTGCGTCCAAGTCTGCTACACTGGACGAAGTGTAACCCAGAGGTTTAGCATTCAGTATAGCCTCGACCTCTAGTAAGACGGTGTATAAGACCTCCTCGGAGACCGGTTGAACTCCCATAACGGTATACAGGGCAGTCTTGACAGACTTGATCTCCCTCTCCCAGGTTCCCTCCGAAGTGAGGAGCTGCAGGGGGGTTGAAGCGAAATGCAATCTTCTGCTTGGCAAGAAGGCGTTGGAGATCGGAGGACATGTTGTGAAAAGACTCACGGAGCTCCTTCTCCCCTGCTTTGAAGTTCGTCCCCTGGTCTGAGTACAGCTCAGCCGGGTTCCCTCTGCGAGCGATGAACCGCCTGAGACTCATCAAGAAGGAGTCCGCATCCATATTGTGAATGAGGTCTAAATGAACTGCCCGGGTGGTAAGGCACTTAAAAATGATGCCCCATCTCTTCTCTGACCGTCGTCCTATCTTGACCTGGAACGGTCCAAAGCAGTCAACACCCGTTGAGTAGAATGGCGGCTTATATAAGCGTAGACGGGAACAGGTAAGTCAGCCATCTTTGGAATGGCTGGCTTAGATTTCCATCTTCGGCACTCTTCACATTGGTGTTGCACTCTCCGAATGGCCTCTCTTCCCCGAAGGATCCAGAAGGCCCGAGGCATCTCTGCGAATACTCGCTCAGGGCCTGGGTGACAGAGACGAGGATCATAGTCCTGGATGAGGAGTGTCGTTGCAGCCCCGCCCCAGGTGCAGCCCCGCCTCGTTCTCTTTCATAGGTAACTTAACACTGCGTAGCTTTTCGCACGCTTTGGGAACGCCCACTACGTGACGAGTCTTGAACCCATATGGAATCACGCCAATTCATTGGCTGATGGCGCGACGCCGTCTCTGACGCAATGACGTCGTCAGGTCATACTGGCGAACGCGCCATTCACTCCTCAGATTTCTCTGCCTTCACAAAGCGGTCACATCGCCCTTCGTTGTTGCGATTTCTTACCCATCTACTACCCTTGCGATTATCCATTTGCACTTCGGCGACTGCCTGGAACTTTGTTTCTCCTCGCGGTGAAGTGCCATGGAGTTTCGTTGCTGTATTCAGCCGTGCGCGCGTTTCATCGCTCGCGAGGACCCACACAGTAAGTGTATTTTGTGCTTGGGTTTTTCGCACGCACGTGAGGCGGTTTATGGGACCTCTAACTGCAAAATTTGCGACGATTTCCGTCTCATAACCCTCCGCTCTCGGCTTGAGGATTATGAACGTGAATCCTCCAAATTTTCCCGGCACGCATCGAGCACCTCCGCGCCTCCTCGTGAGATCGCGGCCTCTCGTGAGGCCGCGGCCTCTCGTAGAGCCGCGAGCTGGGGTTCGGATGTCGAGCTCGAGGAGATGGAGAGTGAGCAGACAGGCCTCGCCTTTTCTCTCCTTCCCTCTCCCGAGTGCGCACGTGCGAATTCGCCGGTCGAATTTTTGCCTGATTTTCAGTTTCCTAGCCCGAAAGCACGTGATTTCGTTTCTTTCGGGCTAGATGATATTCTGCACACGGCAGCCTCCGACTCCGAGGATTTCGGGCCTGCTTTAGCAGATGCGCTCCCGCCTAGCGGCCAGGAGGCGCGGCCTTCAGCGGCCTACTCTGAGCTCGTGGACGTGCTTTCGCGCGCCACCGAAAAGCTTCGAAGCTCGACGATCGCTTCCTCATCGGCGCGCACTCCAAGCTTGAAAGGAGGAAGCTGCCATTTTTCAGTGATCTGCATCGTGAGATCTCCAGTTCCTGGAAGCAGCCATTTTCCTCTCGCCTTACTAACGCGGCAGCCGCTGACTTCACCAACCTTGTGGGTTCTGTGGAGCAGGGTTACACCGCCATGCCGGTGATTGAGGATACTTTGGCCTCACATCTTTCACCTTCTTTGGCTCCTTCTTGGAAGTCCCGCCCCCTCCTTCCTTCCAAGCCGTGTAGGACCACTTCCGCCCTTATCGGGAAGTCCTACATCGCGGCCGGTCAGGCAGGTATGGCCCTTCACACAATGGCCATCCTTCAGGCCTACCAGGCGGACGTCCTGAAGGAAATGGACGAAGGGACCGGCTTGACTCCTGAAGCCGTGAAAGAGCTACGAAGAGCCACTGACTTGGCTCTGAGAGCCACCAAGCACACCGCACGTGCCGTGGGGCGCTCTATGGCGGCTTCGTTGGCCGCAGAACGCCATCTGTGGCTCAACCTGACCGAGATTCGGGAGAAGGAAAAGACGTTTTTAATGGACGCACCCATCTCTCAATCTGGGTTGTTCGGGGAGGCTGTTAGCGCTGTAGTGGACAAGTTCCGCTCAGCCAAAACTCAGTCGGCTGCTCTCAATCAGTTCATGCCGAGGAGAGCAAGGGATTTTTCAACTCCCTCCTCCTCTGTGTCTAGGGAGCAGCCGCCCCCCAGGAGGGAGCCCCCTAGCGGCGGAGCCCAGGCCACGCGCCTTCCCCCCACTACGGTTTGGGGAGCCCGCAGCCGGTCTTCTTCCCGCCAACAACCACGCAAGCGGGTTAACATGAAGCGGCCCAACAAGCCTGCCGCTTCGGCTAACCCGGGTCGTTCCTGACCTCCGGGTCGGAATGAGGAGAGTCGTTTCACCGTTACGGGGCGAGGCCAGACCGCAAAAGCATTTCTGCCTGCCCCGAACGCGCTCTCCTCACTTAAATCTGTCACAACCACCCTTCGAGGCTTGGTGTGCAGATCCAATTCACCCTCATTTTCACTCGGGCTGGCAGTTGGGGGACGCGTTCGTCTTTCCCCCTTTGCAGCCCGCCCACTCGCCGCCGGCGAGCTGCATGTTAGGAGACACAGCTGTTTCTCTCCTGCAGTGTACGGAACCCGTGCCGGCCACCCGTCAGCCCAGCACTTCTCTCTCCGCCATCCCGAGCAAGGACGCCGAGGGCTCTCCTTCACGGTGGAGGGTGCCGCTGCTTCCAGGCTTTCTCGACACCCAATCTCAGGTATGTCTTCCCTTGCACGACACTCTGATCCCTCTGTCACACTTCCTTCACAAATGGGAGCGTTTACCCGGGGTATCGCTGTGGGTTCTCCGCACAATTCGAACCGGTTACACTCTTCAGCTTGGGAGAAATCCCCCCCGTTTCGACGGGGTTCACCTGACAGTAGTAAACAGCGCCTCCAAGGCTTCTGTTCTACAACAGGAACTTTCCTCCCTCCTGCAGAAAGGAGCAATAGAGGAAGTACCGCAGTCAGAAGTCGAACAAGGTTTCTTCAGCCGCTACTTCCTCGTTCCAAAGAGGGACGGCGGCTTGAGGCCTATTCTGGATCTACGGCGTTTGAATCTTTCCCTCTACAAAGGGAAGTTCAAGATGCTGACGATGAGGACTATCATGTCTCAGGTCCAGGAGGGAGACTGGTTTGTCACCATCGACCTGAAGGATGCGTATTTTCACATCCAGGTCGTTCAAAGACACAGGAGATTCCTTCGGTTCGCCTTTGGAGGGAAGGCTTACCAATACAAGGTCCTGCCCTTCGGCCTGGCTTTGGCCCCGAGGACATTTACCAAATGCATGGATGCTGCACTGGCCCCTTTGAGGCTCCAGGGCGTCCGTGTACTGAACTATCTGGACGACTGGCTCATTCTGGCTCACTCCAGGGAGCTAGTGACTCGTCACAGGGATATCGTTCTCGGCCACATCCATTCTCTTGGCCTCAGGATGAACGCCAAGAAGAGTGTGCTCCTCCCATCTCAACGAACCGTATTTCTAGGGGTTCGTTTGGATTCCGTTCAGATGCAGGCCCGTTTGGCTCCTGCCCGGATACCAGTTTTTACAGCATGTTTGGCCCGCTTCAAGCTAGGCCATCATGTCTCTGTAGGTACCTGCCGCAGGCTGTTGGGCCTTATGGCAGCAGCCTCCCCTGTGTTGCCCCTAGGGCTGCTTCACATGAGGCCATTCCTTTGGTGGATGAAGGAGCTGAGGTTACACCCCACTGTACCAGCTACTCGCCTTATCAGAGTGTCGCGCAGTTGCTGTCGACACCTGTTAATGTGGCGAGACCCAGTCTTTCTCCAGAGCGGGGTGAGAATGGGTGCGATCCACCGTCGCCATATGATCACGACGGACGCATCAATGACAGGCTGGGGCGCGGTCTTCGAAGGAAGGCCGGCGAGTGGAAAGTGGAAGGAAGAGTTCCTCTTTTGGCATATAAACTGCCTGGAACTCAGGGCTGTCTTCCTGGCTTTGAAGTATTTTCTCCCCGTTCTCGGGGGCATCATATTATAGTCAGGACGGACAATATGGCGGTTGTGTCCCACATAAACCGCCAAGGAGGTTCGAAGTCGCGCACCCTGGACAGGCTTGCGCGCCATCTTCTCCTTTGGTCCCAAGACAAGTTCCTCTCTTTGAGGGCGGTTCACGTTCCGGGAGTACTGAACCTGGCGGCCGATTTTCTGTCGAGACAGAAGCTCAAGCCGGGGGAATGGATGTTGAACCGTCAGACGGTATCCCAGATCTGGGATCTGTTTGGCAAAGCGGAGGTGGACCTCTTTGCTTCTCAAGAGTCATCCCAGTGCCCGCTCTGGTTCTCCCTGAGTTTCCCGACGACTCTAGGCATAGATGCATTCGCCCACCCATGGCCGAATGTCAGTCTGTACGCGTTTCCGCAAATAAAGCTGATTCCGGCAGTACTATGCAGAGTGAAGTTGAGCGGTGCCCGTCTCCTTCTCATAGCCCCATTCTGGCCCTCCCAGACCTGGTTCTCGGAGCTAACTCCCCTCTTGTATCGACCTCCTTGGGAGATTCCGATCAGGCGGGACTTACTGTCCCAGCTTCAGGGCAAGATCTGGCATCCTCAGCCGGAGCTCTGGAAGTTGTGGGTATGGCCCATACAGGGCCAAGGGCTTTGATTGATGGTTTGCCTGCCGAAGTTCAGGAAACCATAGCCAGTGCCAGAGCCCCCGCTACTAGGAAGCTGTACTCTTCCAAGTGGGGCGTCTTTGAATCCTGGTGTTTGACTCGTGCAATCGACCCAGTTAACTGCCCTGTTGGTCCAGTGCTGGAGTTTTTGCAAGAATGGCTGACAGCGGGGGCGGCTGCTACCACCCTTAGGGTTTATGTAGCGGCCATTGCAGCTCGGAGAGAGCTGGATGAGATCCCCTTGGGGAGGCATCGGATGGTCTCCGCTTTCATGCGTGGGGCCAGACGCACTTGGGACTTGTCAGTCGTCCTCGAAGGACTAGTGACGGCCCCTTTTGAGCCCTTAGAGTCCGCTTCGGATCGGATACTGACTCTTAAGGTTGTTCTTTTGCTGGCGCTTACGTCACTGAAAAGAGTTGGAGATCTGCAGGCTTTCTCTGTTAGTGAGACATGTATGGACTTTGCCCCGGGTCTAGTCAAAGTTACCCTGCGGCCTAGGCCGGGTTACATTCCCAAGGTCTTGTCCACGTCGTTCCGTTCTCAAGTGGTCACTTTTCACTCTTTCCATCCCCCTCCCTTTGCTTCAAGTGAGGATGAAAGACTCCACTTGCTCTGCCCGGTCAGGGCATTGAAGCTGTATGTGGATCGCTCCAAGGTTTGGAGAAAATCTCCCCAGCTATTGATCTGTTTTGGTGCTGGTCGCCGCGGGCTTGCCACGTCAAAGCAGAGAATTTCTCACTGGTTGAGAGATGCCATTTCGCTGGCGTACGAGGTGCGGAACCTTCCTTCACCTCTTAGTCTTCGGGCGCATTCTACTAGGGGCGTAGCCTCCTCTCAAGCTCTTTTTAGAGGGGTACCCCTGGAGGATATTTGTGTTGCGGCAGGATGGTCCTCTCCGCACACCTTTGTCAGGTTTTACAACCTTGACGTTGATACGGCTCCGGGTTCTCAGGTACTGTCTGTTTGAACCGACCATATGTTGTTGGTTCATTTTTGGGCCAGATAGGCAGCTTTTCAGCTTGGCGGGTTTGGTATATCGTTCCCAAAGCGTGCTAAAAGCTACGCAGTGTTAAGTTACCTATGAAAGAGAACGTCTCAGGTTACTCGCGTAACCCTTGTTCTCTGAATAGGGAACGAGACACTGCGTTCGCTGCCAAGCTTCTCACGCTGCCGACAGGATTCTTTTCGGCAGAGAAATCTGAGGAGTGGATGGCGCGTTCGCCAGTATGACCTGACGACGTCATTGCGTCAGAGACGGCGTCGCGCCATCAGCCAATGAATTGGCGTGATTCCATATGGGTTCAAGACTCGTCACGCAGTGGGCGTTCCCAAAGCGTGCTAAAAGCTACGCAGTGTCTCGTTCCCTATTCAGAGAACAAGGGTTACACGAGTAACCCGAGACGATCTGCAGGCTGCAGCCGGGTATACTTGGGAGCTGGAGCTCCAGCGAGGAGGAGCTGGAGCTAATGACGAGTTTTTGATTTGCTTTGAATTATTTCGTTTTAAAGTAGTATTTTAAAGCTATCTATAGATATATTTATCATATCTCTGAGCCAGTTTCGAGTTGCTGAGTTTCGGTTCATCATTGAAGCGCTCTTGTTCAAAACCAGCAGAAAGTGCATTCTCTGTTTTCCTATTTTATAAAAGCACAATGTTGATATTGTGAATGCACACAAATAAAAGTAGACCCTTTACAGTTCCAAATGATATATTACTCTTACCTATATGAGAAAAAAAATCGCACGGCGTATTTTAAGTTGTTACTGTAAGAAAAAAATCCTCCATGTCCTGTAAAGCTTGCTTCAGCTTCCACTCTCCACACAAACTGTTGGATATTGCACATTTATATAGGTTAAACATTTAAACTAACACTGTGATATGCTTGAACTGTTTATAGGCCTATCTATCGATTTTATTTTAGTCAAGTCGTGGTGATTTGATAAGACTAAATTAATCAAACATAGGCGATCAACTCTGATGCTGGCCGCTTGGTCGTTGCTTAAAAGAAAAAAGAAAAAACATTTAACGAACAAAAATGCTCCCAAGGTTTTTCTAAATTAACTTTATGAAGAAAAAAATAAGAAACATAGTCTAATCACTTTTCCATTACATACAAAACTGAACTATTTTAATAGGTAGCTATAAGCTGTTTTTGGGAGAAAGGAAAGACTCATATCGCTGAGAACAAAAAAAAAGTTGTTTTTTTCTTCCAGTACATCCATGATATTTCCATGTTCCGCTTTTAAGCCACAACCTACAGATCCCACAACACAAACATAACATTCACAAACATAAAAGCAAGCATTGGCAGTGCTGCGTGCGTGATTTGGCAGGATGTGCGCAACGCGCGCATCAAATAGCACTGCATCAGTTTAATAACTTTGATAACTTTAATTCTTACAACTGTTCAATTAATGGGAAAATGGTAAATATGTCGAAGATCACATAGAAATAGATAGAAAAATAGCCAATGTAAACTAAATGTTATAAACATCGGAGCAACCATAGAAATGTTTAAATGAATCTTTATTATAACAAATGTAGCCTATTTTTTTTTTTTATTCACAACAGTTTACAGTTGCCCACAGAAAAAAACAGGGGGTGCTGCAGCACCCTCAGCACCCCCTGTTCCCGCGCCCCTGCTCCTAGCTAGACATTTTTAAGCTAAATTAGGAGCTATCTGAGAGGATTCTTAGAATCGTTATGAATACGGGCCCTGGTGTTTATACCCCTCTAAATCGAATAATGTCCCATATCTCTTTTTCTATGAATCTTGCAATGATTTGAAAGGTAGAAAAATATAGTAATACAGAACCGTCAAAGACAAGAATAAATAACACATCTGCTATTAAAGCAGATGTACAAAAAAAAGATCACGAAAAATGTCATTATATCTCAGTTCTGGGAGTCTATAAGAAAAGCGCTCTAAAAGCGCGTCCCCTTTGTGTTGTTCCTGTGATTACCGTAACAAACAAGCACACAGGAACTGGCGACTCAAGGTACAGTGACTATAGTCAAAAACTATAGAACAATGAGACAGTAATAAACAAAGTTGCAGAAACCAGTGCACTGCTTAGGCGGTTGTTGATGCTGTAAGGCTTTGCCATTTTCAGCTCTGAGTGTAAACCAAAACTTGTGAAGAATGATAGAAGGCCTTTCTCTCTTTCGAGATGTTTACTGATTTTCCATTTAGTTATTAATTTTCCATTTACGCATTTAGCAGACGCTTTTATCCAACGCGACTTACAGTGCATTAAGCATATACATTTATTTTCAGTATGTGTGTTCACTGGGAATCGAACCCATAACCTTTGCGCTGCTAACGCAATGCTCTAACCACTGAGCCAGGAACATAATGACATAATGACTACTTTTTTTTATAATTTTACTGTTGTATCTTTTGTAGCAGAAATGTTTCATATAGTTTATTTCATTTATTTTATTTATTACATTGACATGGATGTAAAAAAACAATAGTGCAAAAAGTATATTGCTTACTGCATAACTTTATTTTGGTTTGAATGCAAACCATTATTTTCATAACGTAACAGTTGGACACTTTGTTGCAGAAAACTCAGTATGTGATTTGTTATTGATATTTATGGCCATATTTACATTATTCAGATTTTTTTATTGAAACGTGTCAATTAAGAAACCGATCTGTCATTTATCCAGATTCCACCACAGTAGGAGGGGGTTGGATGGGGATTGGTGGTGGGCTGGTCTTGAGCATTACACTCCCGGGCTGAAAATGGACCCCTCTCCGGCCCTGCTTGTAACACATCATTCATATTCATTATTTCGTTGCACACTAGACTCTTTTGATTTGAGTCAGCCATTGGCGCTCTTTAAGGTAATAATGGAAATAAAATAGATACAACAAAGTGTACCAAAGAGTTCATTCTGATTTGAACAAGCTAAAAGGAAACCAAAGCTATATGCCAATGAACAAATATGAATTAAATTTGAATGGCAAATGCAGGAACAGGCTGTATGTTTGACCCCTTTGTTTCTCTCTTTCAGTTTATCTGTAAGTCAAACTGAGTACGTCACTGGAAGATCTGCATTCTTGTCATGTTCAACTGTGATGATAAGATTGACACTTGAAAAATCCTGTAAAGTGAGAATTTTTTTTTTTTTAGTTTGTGAAACATGCACAGCACTGTGTTTACATGAAGTATGACAGAAGCCAAGAATCCTATTGAATAAATATGACAGTATCAGTTACATTATCTTCAGTGTTCACTGGTATATCTGAAGTGTTAAATGTCATGATGAAGTGTTTATAGTCTTTAATGTCTCTTGAGTTTGGTGATTGATCTGTAGACCGTAAGCAGGTATTGTGGGTTTAGAGAGCCTCTAGTGGTGAAGTGTGCTGTGGGTTTTCTCTAAACAAATGAAGCCGCCCTCCATTTAATTTGAGTTGTTCATCTCTGTTAACATCAGTTACATAACATGAGTAGTCTATATTTTAAAATAGATCAAATAAATCAATCAAACAAACAAAGTAATGAAGAGCAATTTTTTTAAGATTTTGTAGCGTTGTAAAAAAAAAAAACCCTAAGCTACCGTGCAAAGCACCTAAAACTATTAAATGGCATTTCACGAGTTCACACTTACTTAATAATGAACTGAGTAAACGGTATGCGTATTTGGCGTGCTGTCCGAGGAGAGGGCTCCGAGCTCGGTAGTAGTTCCCGAGCCCGGGGTACTGCCCTCGCCCAGGGAGAGGGGTCCGAGCTCGGCATTTGGCCCGGACCCAAAAGCTCCCCCTACCCCCTGCTGGGGTGTAAACGGACTGGAAGTGTGGAGTTGGGGTGGTGGAGGGATTCTGGAAGACTAGAGATAATGGAGGTAAGGCTGCTTGATTATTTATAGGGGTTCTCTCTAGCGTTTATTGGGTAAGTGATGTGATTACTGATGATGAATTGGCTGTGTTAATTATCCGCGCGTGCTCCTCCCGAAACTTGTTTGTGAAACATCACGTAATAAACTCATACAAAACTGATAATGTGTGATCCTTGTGCTGTTGTCTTGATCTAAACACTTATACAGTCTGGTATACAGTTTAAATATTTATAATGTTTGCCTCTATTTTCAATTTGTAATCTATTTGTAAAAATGTTGATGCCTTTCAGTGTATATTTGCGTGTGTGTGTACTTTTTCATGCTAGTAAATAGTAAAACCTGAAATTGTTTACATTGTGGGTCCCCACGAGGGGAAACAAATATTAAAATAGGTATTTAAGTGTAACAATGTAAAGAGGTTTTCTGTAAGGGTTAAGTTTAGGGTTAGGGGATAAAACATATTGCTTGATCAGTTTTAAAAGTGTTAGAAGTCTATGGAAAGTCCCCATAATTTACAGAAACAAACGTGTTAGTGTGTGTTGTTGTGATATCTTGTAGACAGCATACTGCGAACACTGAACCAAAGAGAAAGTTTGTTGAGAATGGGAATCTGATTAATTTTCTAATTCATTATTTATATTTGAAGCGTTTCTCAGAAATCATTACGATTCTCTGAACCTCCTTCATCTGTTTGACTGTAGAAGAGAGACGCTTCACAAGATCTGTCAAGAGATGCTTCAACAAAACTGTTTCAGTAAACTGAAAAAACTTTTTTTTCAGTAAAAAAAAGGAAATTATAAGAGACTGAAATCTATAAACTGTATGTTAATGTTTTTGAAATTTCAAATAAAGGAACAGCTGGAACTAAATCCTTTGCTGCCCTCTGCAGGTCATTTATGTTCATAATTAGTTCAGAAATAACAATTACTAACCGTTAGAGAGAATCTGTTTGAGACCTAAATATGCTTTCACAATGTTACTAAATATAATTTGTGCTTTAAAATCCAGATTCCGTTAATAAATCGTGTTTTTAAATAAACTGGAACAAGTACAGAAAAGTCAAGACAGACTGATAAACCTTTACATACAAAGACCAGGTGTGAATATTTAACAACAGCTTTGACAGTTGCAGTTTATTAAGTGTTGGACATTCAAAGCAATACAAACTTGTGCAGAAGGAACTTTACATGTATTTAAACTCTCGTCAAGCACTTTGACACTAAAATTGTAGATAAACAGTAGACAAAACAGACAAACTGCAGCGCTGCAGCGTGAGAACTGAGATACATACATACTATAAAAAACACTGCACTCGGTTCATGGTTAAACCTCCAGTCTATACAAAGGTGACAGAACGTGTTCATCATTGGCTGTTAAATGACCAAGACATATTTATGGTTTTGGTTAGAGCTTCAGTTGAGTTTAACCACAGTCTAGTTACACTGTGTAGATTTCTGCTGAATGCAAAAACTATATAACAAATATATATATTGATATACTGTACAATAATATCCTGAAAGTCAGGAAAAAAATACAAGTAACCAATAAACGAAAAAAACTTTTTGCTTGCAACACCAGCACCTGGGTTTGTTCATGTGTTCATTAACGTTTTTTTTCACAGGGGTCGAGGATGTGACAAACTTAAAGTCTGTTCATATACATTAACTTAAACTCTGTTCTTGACTGTCAAAATATACAAGGATGCAACCTATGTTAAATGTAACAGTGTATAAAATAAATACATTAACAGTCATGAATGTGCCATTTTATCTCTGATAACTGACAGAAAATATTTGAAAATGTTCTTGTCATTTCACATGAAATCGTACTTTTTTTCAAATTTCATGTCTGATAATTTTCATTGCTCGAGCAGGTTTTTACAGAAATCCCAACCATAGAACATGAATGAGTCAATACCATTATAACAGAAACTCATGCCAGGACAAATTCAGACTGAAACAAATCAAGAAGTACACATCAACACGACAAGATTAACTGAGGTTTAATAACTTAAGGACCATTTACACAACCCCCCCCCCAAAAACAAAATATTAGCCAAGACTTTAAAATGTGCCCATATAGGTATTGAGTTTACATTACAATTGGTACTGTTGGTTTGGTTCTTGTGGTTGATACATAACTTTTGTCTGAAGATCAGTATAATGAATGTGTTTTTCCAACCATTGTGTTGTTCCAGCAGCAGAAACTAAAAAAAAAAATGAAACAGCGAATTCAGATTCAATATGTACTAACAGGTATATTATTGTTTCTTAAATGGTAAAAACATACAGTTGAGGTCAAAAGTTTTCATCCCCCTTTTAGAATCTGCAAACTGTTAATTATTTTACCAAAATAAGAGGGATCATACAAAATACATTGTATTGTTTATTTAGTTCTGACCCTAGTACTGATTGTGAAAACTTTTTGAATTTGAAGATCAGGGTAAATTTAACTTATATTGTCTTCTGGGAAACATGTACCTATCTTCTGTAGCCTCTAAAGGGCAGTACTAAAGGAGAAAATATGATTAGGAAAAATAAGAAACATATATCCTACGCATCTCCATTCTGTTCAAATGTTTTCACGCCCTGGCTCTTAATGCATGGTTTTTCCTTCTGGAGGATCAGTGAGCATTTGAACCTTCTGTAATTTCTGCATACGAGTCCCTCAGTTGTCCTCATTGTGATAATACGGATCTCAAAATCATACAGCTATTGTTGGAAAGGGTTCAAATACACAACCTTTTAATGCTGGAAAACCAAAGAATTTGTGGGACCTGAAGGAGTTTTCTGAAGAACAGCAGGCAGTTTAACTGTTCAGGACAAACAAGGAAGTCATGAAAAACTATCATAAAACTAACTATAAGAAAATCCAGCTGTGGATCATTCAGGTAAGAACACAGATTTAAGAATCAAGGGTATGTAAACTTTTGAACGGGGTCATTTTTATAAATTAAACTATTATTTTCTCTTGTGGACTATATGTAAACATCTTTTATGTGACATATCTTATTCAGGTCAGTACCAAATAAACAATAACATGCATTTTGTATGATCCGTCTAATTTTGGTAAAATAATTAACATTGTGCAGATTCTGAAGGGGGAGTGTACATTTCTGACCTCAACTGTATACATGGAGACAAAATAAATAAACAAACAAATAAACTAATAAAAGCTTCACCCACAGAGAACAGCATTATGTTGATATTTTTACCCTAATGTATATTTTATTTGATCATTTTTTAGAACAATACGAATAATAACTCACCAATCAGCAGAATGAGCAGAAGTCCGTTCATCAGAGCAGATATGATGATAATAATATGATATTGTGTTTGATTGTGACACTCAGTAAGCTGAACTGATTCTGTAAAGAAAACGTTCACAGTCTTTTACTGGAGCATATTCATCTCTGGAACGAGGGAGAACTATGATGATGTGTGTATAAAAAAAAATAATGAAAAATAAATAATCACACTGATTAAGGGGTAAATGAACTGACCATTGAAGTATATTCTGGTGCTGTTGCTGAGTTTTGGAGGTGTTTCTGTGTTCATACAGTAATAAACTCCTAATTCATCAGCAGTCACATTATTAATAACCAGACGATGTTTAAACTGCACTGAATATTTCTTTCTGAATGTTTTATTGAAGTAAAAACGTGATGTTGTTGTTGAGAATGATCGTAGAATCACTGTTGGAGGATCTGCTGTTTTCAGTAAAATCCAATAAACCTCATTTTCATCAAGATCACAGTTTATGCTCACATTTGATCCCAGATCAGTTATTAGATCTGCCACTGCATACTGACAACAGATTAATACATCTATTAAAAAACAAAACAAAACTTAAACATCACGATTAAGACTACCTGCTTTAAAACACTGTGAACCTATAAAACAAAATAATTTATGGTAAAGCACTTTACATGTAAATACATATCATAAACTCACAGAGCTGAAGCTGAAGGATCTTCATGTTGTTGCAGAGAATAAAACAGCTAAATATAATGAAACCTTTCGTCCCTTCACACAAAACTGAAAATGAAGTCTACAGCAGTTCTGAAGCAAAGCAAAACTTCCCCTACATCACAGGAAGTCAAGTTTGCTCTGACCACATTGTACAAACTTTTCTTCGCCACCTAATGCCCACTACCAACTTGGTTAATCAGTCAAATTAATTTTTTTAATAAACTCAATAACCAAAACTAGCAACAAGCTCACATTTGATCACCTACCCTCAACCACCAAATAAACAGCTCCACGGGGATTGTCTGATTTAAGAGAAAATGTCTCTAATCAACCAATTCTGTCTATTTGGACATGTAGAACTCAGAAAGCCTTGTTATTAACGACACTGGTGGCCGTTAAGTGAACTGCACCCAACAACTTACTGCTCTTGTTCGCACTGGTTCACATGTAAATAATGAATTGTTAAAAACATCTTGGTGTGATCTTGGCCTGATGTTGCCTCAGGCTTGCATTTATGGCCAAAAGTTGGGTCATGTGTGGCAATGAAAGCACAGCTGGCAGAAAGCATGAGGTCTGATTGTTGAGAAATGTGTTGTTCAGTCCAGTCCTGTGATCATGTGACCCAGATCAGGCTTGTGACCCTGCATGTAAAAACTGAGAAGGAAAGGAGTCCTAATTTCTTGTTAGAAAGAGATATTTTAGCAATTGTACTGGGAATAATTGAGAATTAATCTATTAAAATAGAAAACTGTTATTTTAATTTGTAAGAATATTTCACAAAATAACAGTTTTTTTTCTGTATTTTTGATCAAATAGATACAGTATTGATGAGCAGAAGAAACTTCTTTAAAAACCATTAAAATGTTACTGATCCCAAACTTTTTCACGGCATTGTAAATTAATCTAAACAAAATGCTACTTTATTTTTTATAAAATGTTACCTTAATAATTAAAACTTACAGTAATGACATTTAGCAATAAATAAATATATTCATTCACGTACCTTACAATTGAAGCAATTGGTTTGGTTCTTATGGTTCATATATAACTCGTGTTTGCAGATCAGTATTATGAATATGTTTTTTCCAACTGTTCTGCTTTTCCAGCAGCAAAACCTATGAATGAAACAGAATTCAGATTTACTATTTACTAACGGTTTTATTTTTTTCTTAAATGGTACAAATATAGAACAAGTAATTAAAAACTTTCACTTGACTATGGAAAAGAGCATTGTGATATTTTTTACACTATTGTGAATACAAATTTGATAATTTTTAGAACAATAAGAAAATTAAATCACCGATCACCACAATGATCAGAAGCCCGTTTGTCAGAGCAGATATGATAATAATAATCATCTGCCATTGTGTTAGATTCTGATCAATGAACTCCACTTCTGTGTGATTGTGACACACACACACACACACACACACACCTACCCTCTCTCTCAAGCTAAAATATAGCACCTCTGTTCAATTTTTCAGATTTTAGTAAATCTTTGTAAAAGTGCCTTTAAAAGCTTATTGTCTCCTCTGTCCATTGATACCTAAATCTCAATTTTTAAATTTGGGTCACAGTGACTCATTTAGCTGGATCAGGTCACATATAAAGACAGCCAGATGTGCAATAACTCTGGGTAGTTGTTTGTTCACGTTTGTTTACTGTTCAAGCTGACCCACTGTGTATGTATGGAGCACGTCCGCAGAGCGGATCACCAGCGCACGCTACTTTTGGTAGTATACATACAAGAAGTCTGTGTCCGCGCTGTCCGTGTGCAGATGTGGAAAGTATAACACAGGCTCTAGGGCTAGCCTAAGGGCCTCCAGCGGGCTGCCAGCACACAGCCTCTGAGAATTTGCTTATTGTCAAAACGTTGGCCCTTGAGTGCTGACCCTGTATGGGCAGCCCTCACTTAGCCCCCAGGAAGCCCTTACTAGGACCAAACAGGGCCTGCACTTTTAATCTACAACAATAAATCTGTTTCACATAAATACTTTTTAGCTAATATAAATTAATTCTTTGTGAAAAACATGTAATCACCCCACGTCTCGCCCTAGTCAGACACTGCAACATCACGTAAAAGCAACCACAACATGAAAAAACTTTGAACGATTGTCTTTTTATTAACATCAACACAGATTAATAAATGTATTTTTCCATGTTCGTTTTCTTTTTCTTGTATTGAGTTTGTATACAGCGCACGAGGTTCATGCACATGCTCCAAGTCTTCTTCTCTGTTTTTAGTGTATCTCTGTGGAAGAATTACAGCACCACATATTGCTGTGGCATGTATACCACATCGTTTTGAGTCAGTTTTGTGGTTTCGTAAGTACGCAGATATTTCTTGAGACGAGAATAGGAGTAGGAGGAGAATAAATTGTTTTCTTTGCACACAAAAAGTATTCTCGTAGCTTCATAACATTACGGTTGAACCACTGATGTCACATGGACAATTTAATTGATGTTCTTGCTACGTTTCTGGGCCTCGGAACATTCCAGTTGTGTTGCTGTATATGCAGGGTTAGAGAACTCTCAGATTTCATCAAAAATATCTTAATCTGTGTTTATTTGTATGAAGATGAATGAAGGTCTTACGGGTTTGGAATAACATGAGGGTTAGTAATTGATGACAGAATTATGATTTATGATCTGTCTCGACTGTAAAAGTAGGTAATCCATAAATACATCCATGAAATTTATCACAGCCAAATACTAAATCGAAGTTCAATTTTTGTAAGTAGTAATGAGTAGTGTTTTTCAGAATCATAGGCTACAGGCCTTCAAGAATCCCCAATGGTCTGAAGAAGCCCATTCCCAATCCACCCTGATGTAAGGGAAACAGGTCGATTTAGCTCAAATTTAATAATTTATGACTTTATAGGGAATTTGGACAGAATCACTTTTACAGCTGATCGCTGAGTCAGCCAGCGATCCATTGTACAACATCAACTCTACATTGATATTAAAATCCAAAATATAGTGAAAACACTATAACATCTCTGTGTGGAGCAACCCCAGAGAGGGTTATTGTGATTTTCCTAAGTGTTTCAAAATCTAAAGTAGTAAATTGTAATGTTTCTAGGCCCCCTGAACAGAATATTGACTTGGTGGAAATCGCGTTGGAAAGAAATTGCAAAATTGACAGTTTTACCAAAGAATTTGCTTTTTTCGGTTCTTGAGCCCTTTAAAGAAATGATCTTAATTGCTTTGCTGAAAAAAAGAACCATGACCACATTTTTCTTATAAAATCTGTATAATTAACATAAAATATACATCAAATTTTATGGTAAATGTGTCATACAGAACATGCTGAGATATATTAACATGTTTTTTTGTGTGGAAATATTCTGTAGTAAATATACTAATTACAGCCTAAGACTACTTATAAAGTGGTAATTGACAAGATATACAAGGTCATAGCAGCATAATGAAGCCTTGTGTAAGTGTACTGGGAGAAAAGCTTTCACAGTACTTTTCTATAGAAACTTGCAAATGAAAAGGTTTTTATTTGTTTAGCAATTCAGGATTCAGATGACACCATCTTCACTCCTGGAAATGTAACAGGTCACACATGCATCTGTCTATTCAACTAGCTAATTTTATTATCTAAGTAGCAAAAACAAAACAAAATGTTGACAGTTGAACAGTGAAATTGGCTAGTTGAGCAAAAAAGAGCAAGTTATTGCACAAAGTTGTAGATGGAAGATTTAAGGCATTACGAATCACATTCCTGCTTCAAAAACACCTTAGCTGCAATTCAAAATTACACGTTAACCTGTATATTATATTAAAATGTTCAGACACTGATCCAAATGTGCATTTTCAGTTAAAAAAAAATTCAAATGTAGATTTTTTGTGCATTTTTTGTTTTTACAGACATTGATTACACCTTATGTTACCATAGTTTTTATATTCTAAGTATTAAAATGCATTTTTAGATAAATATTACCAGAAACCTTGAAGGAAAAATAACAAAATTAACAAAAATAAAAAACAATTTAACATTAGCAAACACAATATTTAGAACACTTGAGATACAGAATGTACCTATCTGTAAGCCCCGCCTTGCCCGACTCCCCTTAGTTACTGTTGTTTACTCGGACAAACCCCAAGTTGCTACTGTCAATGACAGCAGTATTCCATGGAGAGACACTATTTCAAAAGAAATATGTAAAAATACTATGCAAACAGGAGAAGCCTGATGTTAAGGTTGTTACGATCACAATGACAACATCCAGGATCAACACTGTCCATGTATCGCAGGGTAAGGTTAAATTAATTTACATTTAACCATTCTAATATGAGGCATTGAAATTAAGACCTTTGTTTATGTTTTTTTGACCTACAGGTGCATCTCAATAAATTAGAATGTCGTAAAAAAAGTTCATTTATTTTTAGTATTTATTTTTAGTAATTCAAATTGTGAAACTCGTGTATTAAATAAATTCAATGCACACAGATTGAAGTAGTTTAAGTCTTTGGTTCTTTTAATTGTGATGATTTTGGCTCACATTTAACAAAAACCCACCAATTCACTATCTCAACAAATTATAATATGGTGACATGCCAATCAGCCAATCAGCTAATCAACTCAAAACACCTGCAAAGGTTTCCCGAGCCTTCAAAATGGACTCTCAGTTTGGTTCACTAGGCTACACAATCATGGGTAAGACTGACAGTTGTCCAGAAGACAATCATTGACACCCTTCACAAGGAGGGTAAGCCACAAACATTAATTGCCAAAGAAGATGGCTGTTCACAGAGTGCTGTATCCAAGCATGTTAACAGAAATTTGAGTGAAAGGAAAAAGTGTGGAAGAAAAAGATGCACAACCAACCAAGAGAACCGCAGCCTTATGAGGATTGTCAAGCAAAATCGATTCAAGAATTTGGGTGAACTTCACAAGGAATGGACTGAGGCTGGGGTCAAGGCATCAAGAGCCACCACACATAGATGTGTCGAGGAATTTGGTTACAGTTGTCGTCAGTGGCGTCTTACCTGGGCTAAGAAGAAGAACTGGACTGTTGCCCAGTGGTCCAAAGTCCTCTTTTCAGATCAAGTCAAGCTACCTTTATTTATATAGCGCTTTTAACAATACAAATTGTAACACAATATCAAAATAGGAAAATTGTGTCAATAATTTAAAATTACAAGATTTAACACTGAAATGTCTTTCACTCATCAATGAGAGCAAGTTTTGTATTTCATTTGGAAACCAAGATCCTAGAGTCTGGAGGAAGGGTGGAGAAGCTCATAGCTCAAGTTGCCTGAAGTCCAGTGTTAAGTTTCCACAGTCTGTGATGATTTGGGGTGCAATGTCATCTGCTGGTGTTGGTCTATTGTGTTTTTTGAAAACCAACGTCACTGTACCCATTTAGCAAGACATTTTGGAACACTTCATACTTCCTTCTGCTGACCAGCTATTTAAAGATGCTGATTTCAATTTCCAGCAGGATTTGGCACCTGCTCACACTGCCAAAAGCACCAAACGTTGGTTAAATGACCAACCAGCAAAGTAACCAGACATGAACCCCCATAGAGCAGGGGTTCTCAAAGTTTACATTCAAAGGTCCGAATGGGAATTATCATCAACGTCAAAAGGTCCGAAATAATTGTTATTAAAAAACTTGTTTTTATAAACATGCTTATAACTTTATATAACAATTAAACTTGATATATGCTTAATTATCATATTTATGACGTCATCAGGTCATACTTGCGTTTACGAAAATTAACCATCGTTTTATACAAAAAAACAAAAAACATTTGGTTACTATTAAACCATTATAACCTCAAATTAACCATGGTCTTGCTACACTAACCATAGTTTAACCATTGTATTTGTAGTAAAACTGGTTATATGAATTGTAATCAATATGCAAAAGAAAAAATACAATTTTTACTACACTTTTATTATAATAAAACCATGGTTATTTTTCATAAGGGTTACTCAACAGTACTGCATTTTTATACAACTAAATGCCCAATAGAGCAGTTCTCATTTAGGTCTACATATTTTATGTTTCTGAAATAGTACTTCAATGTAACCTGCAGTCCCTTCAACTGAATTGCCAAAATCTTTAATTATATATTTTTTTAAATATATATTTCATGGAACACAAACGTCCAAACTATGTGCATATTTCAACCCTTTACAGTAGAACTACATCCATGTTCATATGCCAGACAGTCAAGAGTGATAGGTTTTAGGAAAAGCTGTTTTGTACTCGTTCATTTAGAAGTTTGCTGCGGTTCGGTTCGGTTCTTTGAATATGCTGCTAACTCTGCTGCAGTTGGAGAAAGACTGCGTCGGGGGGGGGGGGGGGGGGGGGCGGGTGACATTATTTTTACTGAATGAAATCTAAGGTTTATCCAAAATGTCGCTAGTTGCTATGTGCTTTGTCTTACAAAAGAGTCTGTAAACACTGCAACACTGGTTCATGCGCCTGTGTGTGTGTGTATGTATGTGCCACGCACACCGCACGGAGGTCTGAGTGATACGAGTGCACTTTAAATATCAAGTGGAGGCGGGTCCGGATTGAATTCTCTCCCGGTCCGGTTCCGGACCGGAGTCCGGACTTTGAGAAGCCCTGCCATAGAGAATCTATGGGGTATTGTCAAGAGGAAAATGAGAAACAAGAGACCAAATAATGCAGATGAGCTGAAGGCCACTGTCAAAGAAACCTGGGCTTCCAGACCACCTCAGCAGTGCCACAAACTGATCACCTCCATGCCACGCCGAATTGAGGCAGTAATTAAAGCAAAAGGAGCCCCTACCAAGAATTGAGTACATGTACAGTAAATTAACATACTTTCCAGAAGGCCAACAATTCACTAAAAGTTTTTTTTTAATTGGTCTTATGAAGTACTCGAATTTGTTGAGATAGTGAATTGGTGGGTTTTATTAAATGGACATTTTGCTCTGTTTTGTTTAGATTCAAAACATTTAATAAAATACATTATATTACCCATCCTCTCAAGATACCTGGAATCAGTGTTAAAAGTACCCCAGGCACATCGCTGTAGCATTACACCATCAAACCGATAAGTGCTTTGGATCTTCCAATATTTCTCTATGGTGCTGAAACCAGAAGGTGTTCGAGTTCCGCTCCCCATGCAACTGATACTCGACTGCCATTGGCTCATCTGTATTTGAGGGGAGGGGCTTACCGATAGGTCAATTGTTAAGGCACTAAAACACTGGAAGACACATTCATTCTTTAACTTATACGTTTTTTTTTCAGTACTTACAGAGTTGACCCTTTTATACAATAATATAGCAGTGTAAATGGCAAGAGTATAACAGCACAAAACTGTGCCTTTTACATCAGAAAGAACCAATGAAAGCTGTAACAATTCAGTTAAAAGTAACAGGAAAAAGTGTCAGAAAATAAAATAAAATAAAAAAGGGAAAGTTTTAGACCTATTTTTCATTTATGCCAATGTTTCCTGAGACGTCTTGTCAGTCGTGACACAAGAGGAAAAGGCATATTTTTTTCTCCTTCGATATACGAAGAAACTGGCTGCAACTAGGCCTAGTACACTTAGTATACCTATAGTACTGCAGACCCAGAGCACAGCTGATGACATCCCTGCATCTGGTGTTGGTTTTTCGCCTCCATTTGTTTTGAATCTATTTCCTGCTTTTGTTTCTGCAAAAATAAATAATATAAATAAACATTGCACTGTGATACGGACAACAGATCCACCTATACTGTATATACAACCAGCATTAAAGACACACACACATATATATATATATCATTCATTTGTACACACCGTTGATGCGCAACAGTACAGTGTTTTCTTCAAATGCATGTGAGATGAGGCAGCTGAACTCTCCTGCATCAGCGTAAGTGAGATTGATGAGTTTGATGGAGAAGTTTCCATGCAGATACTCTACAGGGAAACTTTCAGTTCTTTTCTTGTACTGCTGGTCCTGTTTCTCTAGTGAACCTTCACCCTTGATTATATCATACACATTCTTGCCATTTGTGCCTCTCCAATGGACATAAATGTCTTCTTTTTGAGGACGTACATTTGAATAACACTGCAAGATGACAGAACCACCAATAAAACCCTCTTCTGTGATCTGCAGACACACTGAAATGACAGAAATTATAACTTTTAACAGTTTGGAAATTACACATTTGTTTTTTATTTGGACTTTTTCCTTAGAATTTAAATTTTACTTATAAAAAATAAACAAGTTATAAACCAATTCTCTCAGAGAAGCAGAAATAGTACAGCCCAGTAAAATATTTTACATGCCTTAATCAGCCCTCTACACAACTTCAGTAGTGCACGGAGCTAATCTCATTGGCTATTACTCATCTATTATGTCCCTGGTTTGATGTCAGCAAATTATTATTTAAGAACCATGCATATTATCAGACCTTTGGATTATATATTATTATTAATAGTACAATGATTGTATTAGTATTGTTTTTTATTTTTTTAAGCAAACACTGAATGACCAAGCATCACTACCAGGCCATTAGTTAAAACAAATTGACTATTTGTTACTATGAAAAATGGTTATTATGGTTTAAAATGGTAATTATTATGGTATCATATCATGTATGAATGTGGATCATTCTCTCTCACAAACACACACACACACACACACACACACACACACACACACACACACACACACACACACACACACACACACACACACACACACACACACACACACACACACACACAGTTGCAATCTGAAATTATTGCAAATCAGGTTTATTGGCTAAATGTATAGACTTTTAGCTGTTTCCAATGAACAAATCACAAACATAAGTAATTGGAATAGATAAACACATTGATTGATTCAAAAGGTTTCCCCAAATTCAACTGAAAATACAACTTTTAATGATTTCTGCAGCCTCAAAATTATTAAATCCCCTGAACAGAATCCCTCACAACAGCACAAATCAGCGAAACAGGTGTTATCTCAACCACACCCGATACAACTAATCAAGGGCTTCTTTAGTTGCACCAGGTGTGCTTGAGCTAGAAAAAGGAAGCTATCAACAGCTGTAACCAGATTTCTGAGAAGGCAGGTTCAGAAAATCTTGAGTCACTGCAAAAGACCTGCAGCAAGACTTGGTGGTAACTGGCACTGAGGTTTCACAGTAATGCATGTACTAAAGACCATTTGCACTCCAGAACTCGAAGACATACACAACCAGACCCAAAAGCACAAGAATAGTTGGCTCCAGTTTGCTCAAAATCTCATTAATAAGCCACCGAAATGTTGGGATTCAGGGCCTGTACCATGATGGTGGCTGAACAAACTCAGAATTACAGGATTAGTTTTGAGTTGACAAAACCAAGCCAGTCCAATCCAGCTTTGTTGGTACCATGATGCTCGCTGATCATCAACTTTCTCTTGTCAACTCAGACTTTAAACCCGAGTTAATGAAGTGCGAGCACATGAAAGTCTGACATCAATAATGAACAGCCAATCACATGGCTTGAAACTGTGATTCACTTCTCACGAGAGGGTCAGTGTGATTCACCACCAAAGATTATAAATTTGAACAATATGAAGAATTTTAACATTTACAAAGCAAGATGAAACGATGTATCCATAGAAAAGGAAATCTTAAAGAAACCATCTTTTCATATCAGTGCAAGCAGAGGTTGTGAAGTTAGTTTATAGAGTTGATCATATTTGTAGGTATACAATATAAAAAATGTAAGCTCAAGTTTAAAGTTTTTGATTCTAAAATGTATTTATGTTGCATATTCTCTATATAGTTATATTAATTTAAGATAAAAGCTTAATTTATATTAAACTAAACTGGCTTGTGTAATGGATTAAGGGTATAATAGTTATATAAATCATAAAATTATTTTAATAAATAATCATCTCTAAAAGTCAGACGATATTTTATTCTTAAGATTGTTTTACTCAGTAGAAAAACTGGAGTGGGTTTATTTTGTCAGAGATGTGTCACTTTGCTTGAAGCTGTTTGGCCAAATTTCGGATTGAGATCTTTAAACCAGAACATAAACTGCCCTGGAGCAGGTTAGCTGTAATGTAAGTTACTATAGTGATGAAGACCGCTAAAGCCAAACCACTTTCATTATACCATCGTACCTCAAACCCAGAGTAGGCACAAACTAAACTGAAACATGTGGCTATCCAGCTAAATCAGCTTCATGGTACTGGCCCCTGTTCTGTGGATGGATGAAACAAAACTGGAATATTTCGGTCCTATAGATCAGCGCTATTTCTGGAGGAAGAAGAATGAAGCAAACACTGAAAAGAACAATGTCTACAGTTAAGCATGGTGGTGGATTGGTGATGCTCTGGGGCTGCTTTGCATGCTCTGCAACTGGAAACCTGCAGTGTGTGGACAGCAAAATGGATTCATTGAAGTATCAGGAAATCCTATGAGAAAACATCATGCCATCTGTGAGGAAGCTGAAACTTGGGCATCATAGACCTTCCAAAACCACGATGATCCCAAGTACACTTCGAATTTCACCAAGGCTTTGCTGGAGAAGAAGTCCTGGAAGAGTATACAGTGGCCATCACTGTGGCCTGACTTAAACCGACAGAAAATCCCTGATGGGATTTGAAGACGGCAATGGCAGCACATAAACCCAAGATTATTATCTAACTGAAGCCATTGCCCATGAGGTATGGGCTAAGATTCCTCAGGAATACTGCCAGAAGCTGGTGTCTGGCTATGAATCTCTTGTGGGCAGGAGGTTATATCAGCAAGGGTAAAAGGGTGCTCTACTAACTAAGTACTAAAGACCCTTGCCATGAAGGGGCTGAATCATTTTGAGACTGCATAAATCATTAAAAGTTGTATTTTCTGTTGAATTTGGGGAAACCATTTGAAACATTTGCTGTGTTTAGCCATTTCAAATTCTTTTGTTTGATTTGTTCATTGCAAACTGCTGAAAGTCGTTGAATTATTTTGATTCCAACTGTATAAATACACACGTGTGTGTGTGTGTGTGTGTGTGTGTGTATACAGGTGCTGGTCATATAATTAGAATATCATCAAAAAGTTGATTTATTTCACTAATTCCATTCAAAAAGTGAAACTTGTATAATGTATACATTCATTTCACACAGACTGATATATTTCAAGTGTGTATTTCTTTTAATTTTGATGATTATAACTGACAACTAATGAAAACCCCAAATTCAGTATCTCAGAAAATTATTAAAAAGTATTGGAACAGTAAAGACAAAATTGCTCTGTTGGCTGTGGAGTCAAGACATTTGCAAATATGATTAAAAGATGAATATGAGACAAAACTACAGAATGTCACATTTTATTATTAGCCGTTTCAACACATACATGTTTTACCAAATAAAAAGAACAGCACTTTTAGAGTTCATCCCACTCGTTGATGTGAGCATAAGTATTGAGACATGTTGAGCATGAGGCAGATATCAAATATTAAAATATATTATTTAGTTGCAGATCCCTTACGCACAATCACAGCAGTGAGTCTGTGACCCATAGACATTACCAGACTCTTGATCTCATCCTTTGAAATACTTTTCCCAGCCTTTAATGGAGCCAATTCCAATTTTTGCTTGTTTTTGGGAGTTTCTGCCTTTACTCTCCTCTTCAGCTGGTGTAATTCATGTTCAATCGGATTTACATCTGGAGATTGACTTGGCCAATCGAAGACTTTGCCCTTATACATTCCTTGACTGAACTGGCAGGGTGTTTTGGGTCATTGTTCTGATGCAATATGCAGACCTTCCCATTGAATCTGGTGGAATTTTCTTGAATATTGGTAGGCAAGATGGTTTTGTACCCTTCCAAATTAATTCTGCTACTGTCATCATACATTAAGTCATCAGTAAAGTTGAGAGGGCCTGTTCCAGAGAGAGCCATGCACGCCCATGCCATGACACCACCACCACGCTTTACAGATGAGGCTGTATGCTTGGGATTATTTGCAGTTCCTTTTTTTCTCCACACTTTTGCTTTCCCATGACTTAGATAAAGGTTCATCTTTGTCTCATCTGTCCATAAACACAGTTCCAAAACTCTACTAGCTCACCTTTGTGCTTTTTTGCAAACTCTAATCTTGCGTTTCTATTTTTGGTGCTGGTCAGAGGTTTGCATCTTGCTGTGTATCATCTGTAATTCTGTGTCAAAGTCTCCTGAGGACAGTAGATTGTCAGAGCATCACCCCAGCTTTCTGGAAAGTTGTTGCTGATTGTACAGACGCGTCTTTTAGGATTCATTTTCACAGCTTTTATGATTCGTCTGTCATCAACTACTGTTGTTTTCTCAGCAGATCAGGTCGTTGTTAGTTGTTGGTGTCGCTGGTTGTTTCCAAACTCTTGATTTCTCCATGCCCTTTGTTTTTGCTATAGCTCTAATTGACTTCCTCTTTTCTTTTAACTTCCAAATTGCTTACTTTTCTCTCAAAGTCAGCTCCCTCGTCTTCATCCTGGTTTGAGTGTGTCATCATCAAATGCAAGATTCAGAATGCAGAAGTAATGGATATAACTGATACGACACATTCCCTGCTTTTAATACCTGAAGAATTAATGCAACATGACACAGCTGATCACTTAGAAAGACCTGTGAGGCAACTGTTACAATACTTATGCTCACATCAGATAGGGAGATGAGCTCTAAGAGTGCTGAACTTCTTAGCTGGTAAAACATCTGTATTGAATCACCCAATAATAAAATAGAAGGTATATCTGTTAAGAGTGTCGTTCAGATACTCACCCTTGTTTATCAGCACTGCAAATATACAGATGAAGCACTGTGAACTGTAAAAAACAAAAACAATATATTACTTTCATTTCCAGTAGTTTAACAACTAGATCATGATACTATATTAGGCTCCTAAAGAGGAGACTCTTTTACAGCAGTGTCAGAATTAGAGCAAAAAGTTAATATTGGCGGGTTTTTGCTGGTGTTTCTATCATTCGATTTAACATAGCTTAACTACAATATAAACAGTATGCAAAAAGCAATGTTATTCCTCAGGCTTTTTATTTTGTTTTCCAGTGCAAATGCCTAAAGATTTTGAATTAAAATATATTAATTGATAATTGAAATAAATTAAGATAAGACATCTCATTTACGATTAAAACAAGAACAATATCTTTCAAAGGGTAAATTTCTCAGAAAACAGGACTTTAACTATTTTCATTTTGCATGACAAGTAAATGTGACCATGGACCACAAAACTAGTCATAACTAGCAAGGGTATAATTGTAGAAATAGCCAAACATACATTGTAGGAGTCAAAATCATCGATTTCTGTTTTATGCCAAAAATCATTAGCATATTAAGTAAACAGCATGTTCTATGAAGGTATTTTGTAAATGTCCTACCATAAATAACGTTATACCAAAACTTAATTTTTGATTAGTAATAAGCATTGCCAAGAACTTTACCTAGGCAACTTTTAAGGTGATTTTCACATTTTCAGCCAAATATTGTCCTAACAAACCATGCATCAATGGAAAAAATAGCCTAATGACTGGGTTTGTGGTCAACAGTCACACATATATATTCTCTTAAGAACGTAGCACAAGACAAAAACACTTAGGAAGCCTTTTTTTTGCATAGCAAGCAGTATTTATGCTAGCCTATTATTTTAAGACTTTCTGATCCGATTTAAGACAGTTTGAGAT
The DNA here is from genome assembly GCA_003573665.1 of Oxygymnocypris stewartii. Classification (NCBI taxonomy): domain Eukaryota; kingdom Metazoa; phylum Chordata; class Actinopteri; order Cypriniformes; family Cyprinidae; genus Oxygymnocypris; species Oxygymnocypris stewartii. The sequence goes on along the minus strand of QVTF01009722.1, from coordinate 3,974 downwards.
CCTTAATTTATATAAGTGATAATTGGGGCATCTTAAGATTCTCAGAAAACTCTGTCAGACAAGCTTTACAATTAATATCAAATAAAATAACGTTAACTGCACTGGGACACAAACAAAAACAGCACAAAATACTAATGCTAATTGCTAATGTCTACATAGTTATATCCCAACATATACACATGATGTAAATAAATAGTTAATTAATTAACATTTCATGCATTACTGACGTCCAAGCACTTTTTGTTTTTAATGGCAGATTAAATAAAGCAATCGCGAACTGAAAAAACATCACAAATACATTTCCGAGCACGCAAAGTACATCAGGCCGTCCTGCGCAGTTCTGAACTGAAAAAATGCATATAGTACGACGAGTTTTACGGAGAATCGTCGATCATTAACATACCCGACGCTCATGGTGTCCCAAAAATTAAGACAATTTACACAGTAACGTTATTTGTCTCGTGACAGTTCCGTGATCTTTAGTGTGACGTCACTTTTTAGGCGGATCGGCTGCTATTATCGCACTGGTTCCCCCCATAGGCTTTTGGATTAACGCAAAAAAATAAGGTCTGTGTTCAACCATAGTTCATTAAAAACGTACACGTTTTGTCCATCGAGGCCATCTTAATAAAATCATACAACCTTTATGAATGTTTAAGCCTAAATAAAAGCGCCAGAACAAGCTAAACTCTCAAACGAACTACAAGCACCACGGTCGCTCGCCTTTAGCGTCACCACCACTGCGCTTCCGACAACTTATTTTGAATGTGTTCAGTGAAAAGGATTTACTCTGTATATTAATTTTAATCCACGCTACAAGAACCATTTACTTTAAACTGGAATAAATACAAAACTAGAGCCAAACTAAAACTGAAATGCTACATTAATAACAAATAGTATATTGAAGAAAATAAAACATAACTAAAAGACATATGAAAGCACGTATTTCTGTACATTTAGAATAATATTTCGCATGCAAATGACGTGAATTTAGATCACCGGGAGAAGTTGCCAGGCCACTGGGCTTTATTGTTGCTTCTGAGATACAGAAATAACGTCACCAGAACGTTGCAGGGTGTTTTTATTATAGCCTTACAATAACATATAGAGAACGTTCCCTAATGGTTAGTTTTAGGTTATTTTTTGCAACCATAAAATAACGTTTCCAGAGCGCTGCAGGGTGGTTATTTTTTTTTTATAAACTAAAAATAACTTATACCGTTCCCTAATACTCAGATTATTTTTATAACCCTGTAAAGCTATATTTCCAATGAAAACGTTGCAGATATTTTGTGTAATGACCTTTAGCCTACAGAGCCCAGACATTAATTTAATGTAGCATTTATTAAATGCAGACTCCCATTCGAAAAACCAAGGCTGTATCAAAATCGCCCCCTTTACCCTCAAATAGTGCACTATTTGAAGGGACAGCCATTTTAAGTGGTGTTTGAAACCATAGTGGATGTTCTCGAGTCTACTCATTCAATCCCACAATGCACAGCAAAAACGAGTATACAACCGATGTACACTCAATTGCTAGAGAATCCCCATAATGCACTGAGAGTCGCACGCTGAATGAATTCCCGTGTCTCGCCAGAAGATGGTGCCTGCAGCTGAATCATCCATTAATTTATTTTAGAAGCGCTCGTCCACGGCATAATAGAGAGTAATACAACAAAGGTACAAATGAATTGTAAATTGACTATTAGGGTTTATACATAATTTCCGTGACAGAATTCAATATAAATCCTTCCATCTTATTTCTGGAGCTGCCCGTTTCAAATGATTATTAAACAGCAAGCAAACTATGCAAAAGCGGCAGTCCTTCCGGTGCACTCAGTGTCCGAATTCACTCACTCATTTTCATTCACTCCTTCAAATGAACTGTATGAGTGGACTATTGTATGGAATAGTGAATGAGGGTATAGGGGGCGATTTCGGATACAGCCCAATTGACTCTGGGACAATGGAACCGGAAGTGCTAAAATGCTAACTCACTTCCGGGTTTTTGCCTACAAAGTGACATCATAGTTCCACCACTCTATAGTGGATGTTGTCAGGTTGTGGCTAGAAGGTATACAGCTCCGACAGGAAATTAACAATGAAATTTGAATTTCTACCAATTAGATTGTGACCTACACCTACACCTACCCAAACCCTAAACCTACCCCTTACAATAATGCAAAAATAGTAATTATTGTTGTGCAGTGTGACAAAAATTATGATATGATTGTGCGCATACCCAGTAGCCACAGCTGTCTCGCTAGCCTTAACCAAAGAGTATAGAAACCGTTGCCTTAACCATGTCGTCATGACTAAACAATTTTTGGTTCCCATTCCGTATTGCTCCAAAAGCAATAAAATAAATCTAAATAAATTTGTTTTTAAACTTTCCAAAAGAGGAAGAAGAAAAAAGAAAATAAAGATCAGCATTACGGTAGCTAGAATAAAAAAAAGGTCAAATTTACCATCTCTCCCTCAGCAGTAGGCTATTAAAACACAGATGGTAGTTAGCCAATAGTTAATCCTTCTCCGGAGGCTGCACTTTCAGGTCCACATTTCTAGGACTCTAATCTATTTGTATTAATTTTTTGGTAACAGCAATCTAGCCAGTTCTTTCCCAACAAACGAGACCTGATTCTAACGTCAACAAATGATTCTAACAAATGCAGAGACCAGCAGATTTTTTTAACAATTATTTTTTAAGTCTGCATAAAATCAAAATGTACAATATTTATTTTGTTAGCGCACATTTTTAGTCTTGAGGTAAGCAATTAATCAGTGCAAGTTAATCCCTCGACAAATAAAATGGTTGTCTTGGTAATCTTTAATCAAAATCGCTTCTGCTCCGGAATGGCATTCCTTCTCTGATGATGTTAGTTTGACAGTGGGCAGAATATCCTTAACCACGCCCCTCCAACCATTAGTTTCCTGCGAGCGAGAGGTGAAGAAGAGGTGCACTAAAATAAAACCTGCCCTATATTCAATATTCTGTTTCAGTTGGAAATATGTCTAAAATAAATTATTGAAGCCACCTGAAGGCAAGCCTGCAACCTTTAGCCAAAAAAGCATAGCTGTGCATTCACACCGTAGGTGGTGAAAGCGTCAAAGTGGCTGGAAGTCATTAATTTTCAATGTGAGTATTCAGACGATACAGGAGCCCATCAGGACAGAGCAGATGAGACAGGAGCCCACCAGGGCGGAACAGAAGGGACTGGAGCCCACCAGGGCTGAGCAGACGAGACAGGAGCCCACCAGGGCGGAGCAGACAAGACAGGAGCCCACCAGGGCAGACAGACAAGACCGGAGCCCAACAGGGTGGAGCAGATGAAACAGAAGCCCACCAGTGCGGAGCAGACGAGACTCGAGACCACCAGGGCGGAGCAGCTGAGGCAGAAGACCTCCATGGTGGAGCAGGAGTCCACCCGTGTAGAGTAGACAGGGCAGAAGACCTCCACGGCAGAGCAGACAGAGTAGGAGCCTACAAGTGCGGAGCAGACAGGGCAGGAGACCTCCACGACGAAGCAGACAGAGCAGGAGCCCACCAGGGCGGAGCAGAGACCCATGGCAGAGACTGGTACCTAGGGAAAACTGAGACACAAGAGACAGGCAGAGCATACATGGCCACCATGTCCGGTTCAAAGCGAGGCAGAGATTCATAAGTGAGCATCGCCGCTTTGGGAGGTTCTGCAGCATGCGCCGCCACCTCTGGAGAAACAGCAGCGGGCACCATCGCGTCCGGGAATGCAGCAGCGAGCATCACCACCTCCAGAGGTTCTGCAGCCTCAGCCGCCACCTCTAGCGACATCATGGTGGATGCTGGGAATTCTGTGGTGGTGTGTGCAGCCCAAACACACCAAAAAGCGATCCCCATTATGGGAAGCATTTTAGACAGGGGAATCAGTTCGGGAAAAGGAGGGCTAAAGTGAGTGGGTTTGGGGATTCCAGCAGAGCGTACAGACACCAGCGTGTAT
>QVTF01009721.1:0-22195 GCA_003573665.1 Oxygymnocypris stewartii | reverse complement strand
TAGCAACCACCTAGCAACACCCTAGCACCACCCAGAACAACCTAGCAACCGCCTAGAACACCCTAGCAACCACCCAGAACACCCCTAGCAACGCCCTAGCAACCACCCAGAAACCCTAGCAACCACCTAGCAACCACCAGAACACCCTAGCAACACCCTAGCAACCACCTAGCAACCACCCAGAACACCCTAGCAACGCCTAGCAACCACCCAGAACACCCTAGCAACCACCTAGCAACACCCTAGCAACCACCCAGAACAACCTAGCAACCGCCTAGCAACACCCTAGCAACCACCCAGAACACCCTAGCAACGCCCTAGCAACCACCCAGAACACCCTAGCAACCACTAGCAACCCCTAGCAACCACCCAGAACACCCTAGCAACCACCTAGCAACACCCTAGCAACCACCCAGAACACCCTAGCAACCGCCTAGCAACCACCCAGAACACCCTAGCAACCACCTAGCAACACCCTAGCAACCTAGCAAACCACCCAACCCCTAGCAACGCCCTAGCAACACCAACACCCAGAACACCCTAGCAACGCCCTAGCAACCACCCAGAACACCCTAGCAACCACCTAGCAACGCCCTAGCAACCACCCAGAACACCCTAGCAACCACCTAGCAACACCCTAGCAACCACCCAGAACACCCTAGCAACCCTAGCACACCCTAGCAACCACACAACAGAACACCCTGCAGCAGACACCCTAGCAACCCCAGCAACACCCTAGCAACCACCTAGCAACACCCTAGCACCACCCAGCAACACCCTAGCAACCCCTAGCACCACCCAGAACACCCTAGAACACCCTAGCAACCGTCCTAGCAACACCCTAGCAACCACCCAGAACACCCCTAGCAACGCGCCTAGCAACCACCCAGAACACCCTAGCAACACCTAGCAACGCCCTAGCAACCACCCAGAACACCCTAGCAACCACCTAGCAACACCCTAGCAACCACCCAGAACACCCTAGCAACCGCCTAGCAACCACCCAGAACACCCTAGCAACCACCTAGCAACCACCCAGAACAACCTAGCAACCACATAGCAACCGCCTAGCAACGCCCTAGCAACCACCCAGAACACCCTAGCAACCACCTAGCAACGCCCTAGCAACCACCCAGAACACCCTAGCAACCACCTAGCAACGCCCTAGCAACCACCCAGAACACCCTAGCAACCACCTAGCAACACCCTAGCAACCACCCAGAACACCCTAGCAACCGCCTAGCAACACCCTAGCAACCACCCAGAACAACCTAGCAACCGCCTAGCAACACCCTAGCAACCACCCAGAACACCCTAGCAACCGCCTAGCAACCACCCAGAACACCCTAGCAACCACCTAGCAACGCCCTAGCAACCACCTAGCAACCACCCAGAACACCCTAGCAAGCGCCTAGCAACCACCCAGAACCCCCTAGCAACCGCATAGCAACGCCCTAGCAACCACCTATAACACCCTAGCAACCGTCCATAACACCCTAGCAACTGCCTAGCAACGCCCTAGCAACCACCCAGAATACCCTAGCAACCGCATAGCAACGCCCTAGCAACCATTCAGAACAGCATAGCAACCTCCCAGAACACCCTAACAACTGACCGGAACACCCTAGCAACCCCTCAGATATTCCCTAGCAACCACCCAAAATACCCTAGCAACTGTCTAACAATGCCCTAGCAAATACCCAGAATATCTTAGCAACCGCCTAAACACAAACACAAAAACATGCTAACAAGATTCTAATCACAGCGTATGTAATCACAGCCGTAGGTAATGACAGCCATAGGTAATCACAGCCATAGGTAATCACAGCCATAGGTGATCACAGCCGTAGGTAATCACAAAGCAATAAATCACTCTATTTTTTTTAAATAATCATAACTTGAATAAAACATTACAATATAGAGACAATATCATATAGATGTATTTTAAAATTAAATGGAATTATATTAATAAGGCAAATTATATAAGCATGTTATTGTTTATTATTAAAGTATATAATTTAGGCATTGCCACAATGTAATGTGTCTTACTAACAGCCAGGTGTTTTAATAATTTGTGATGAATTTCAATGCAATCATAACGTCTCAACGACCACGTCATCTGTGACAGACTGTGAGCATGAGTTTCTAAAAAAAAAAAAAAAAAAAAAAAACACTTTACTAAAAAGTATAAATACATTCAATAATTCACCCTTGTTATTGTGTGTATATTTTTGGGTTTGCAGTTGTTTGTAGTATTTAATGATTATACACATATTACGGATGATAAACCAATTCAATCGATAAAAGTACAAAGCTGGTATGGAGGTATATATAATTACAAAATAAAGTAATTATGATTGTTATTAATATTATTTTATAAAGTAAGTAACAGGTAAGATAAAAGGAGTTTTATCACTACGTTTTTGTGACGAAACAGAATTAATTCACTTTTTCCAGATATAGGCTAAGTGCACTCAAATGCCATACACTGTATGGGGATTAGTGAATGAGTGAACGAGTGAGCGCTTTCGGACATCTTGGAGACAACTCGGTAAGAGTCATATTAAAGATTTGTTCATAATGAACGAACCGCTCTTGACCGACTCTTCACTAGAAGGTGTGATTCTATTGGTTGTACAATAAAAGCTCGCTGCTGATTGGCTGCGAGATCGACTTCACGGAGCACAACTGATGAACCGCACCCAGTTTTCTCTTGAGGTGAGTGGAGGCGGTTGGTTTCAAATATGCTGTTTTATAATGTATTGTATTGTCAAATGCAGCTCTTTATTTGAAGTAAAAGTCGGTAATTTTGTGTGTGTGTCTTATGGCTATTACGTCCTTTGTTTTGTGCGGTTTGTGTAGCTTACAATTGCTTAACACTGTGTGAGGACTATTCATTTTGGCGCATACTTTAAGCTACAGCATCCTTAATATGGTAGGTTATGTGATGACGTAAAAGTTAATAGTATACTTATGATACTCGCAGTTTGTTGTATTTTACTTCCATGCATATGGATGCATATATATATATATATTAGAATGAAAATTGTCGATTGATGCAGATCGCTTCGTCGAAGTTTCCTCATCTAACGTTAGCCTAATCAAAGATGGCTAACGTTACATTAGTCACCGGTGAAGAAATCCGGTGAGAACTGATTCCAGTGCTCGCTCGCTGACAGAATGATCTGATCGTATACATCAAAGTGTAAATATAATGTATAATAAAGTCATTTTGCTCTGTAGATGGCTTTATTTCATATAACGGAAGTTTAATGAGTGTATTAGCTGGTATTACTCAAGATTGAGCTGAGGTAACTTTGCTTTCGCGCCTTGCCGTCACGTGGTTGAATTAACACAAATCCGCGTTGATAATCTGTTTGAATGGGTTCAAGTAGGATAGATACGGCAGCTTCACTATATTTGCAGAAATTTATGGTAAATATTAACGCATGATGTGACGCATAACGCATGATTGAGGAGTGATTGAGAGACAAAATCAAATTGCACGATGGTAAAAGGACGGAAGAACAAGGTTTCACGTGCAGCGTTCTGAGATATTTTTTTTTCTCCTGAATTACCGCTGGGTGTGAATTGTGCAGTGTTATCATTATTTGCAATGAATTTCAAGTTACATGGGTTGTGAGTGTGGTGGAGTTTTATGACACTGTTGTTTCTCTGTTTCAGAATACTGTTTTCACAAGCATTCCTTGCTGCATTTTAAAGGTAAAGCTTTAATTAGGGACATGGTCAGAAATGCAAAATGCTTCAGATTTGGATTCTTGATAATAAAATAGTTATAGTTAAAAAATTATCAGGGTCATAGAAGCTATTAAAATAAAACGTGTTGTTTATGCTACAAATAATTAAGATCACATTTACCCATCCATTCTCCAAACCACTTATAGTAAACCTTGCTGGATGGCCAGTCCATCACAGGTTTTAGGCCGCATATTTGACATAACTCCACTTTTTGAAAATAGAAATAAAGAAAAGAAAAATACATTATATAAAAGTTATATTCTAAATAGAGATAAAAATACATAATTAATATCGAACATGCCAAGAAGTTATGCATAGTTGACTCGAGTTTACTAATTATTCATTATGTTGTCATTGTTATTTTTTCAGACTGACTGATTAGAGCACAACCGGCATCTTCTGCTGCACTTCTCCTTGGTTAGTAGTTGTATTATGACATTTTCATCACATCACCATAATTGTAGTCTCTGTGCCCTAATATGTCCGTTTCTGTTCTGTTTCTTTTCAGGTTTTGGCGTCTTCTGCAGAAAGCAGTTCATATCATTTCTCACACCCATCTCCTCCTCCTCCTCCTCGTCCTCCCCCCCCCCCCCCCCCAAAAAAAAAAAAAAAAAAAAAAAACTTTTGCATTTTACAAATTCACAGTGTCTCTTTCATTGTTGTTTAACTGTTTTTTCCCTTCCTGAGAGTCCAACAGGGTTTTTTTTTATAGCCTCAACAGCTGTTACATCGGGAGAACTTTCAAAGTATGTGCCTATCAAAGTGAGAATGTCCTGTTAAAATGATTATGACAAACAAATAATTAAGCAATAAGGTATGAGAGGCTGTGCTGTATCATGAATAAGTCACAGCTGAAGGGCGTTGTTAGGCACGATGCGAAGAGGAGTAATCCTTTCAGCCGTGACTTATTCCTGATACAGCACTAGCCTCCAGTACCTTACTGCTTTTATAAAACAGTTACCACACAATACAAATATTTAACCTGAAAATTATGTATCTATGCAACTTTCATTAATACTCTACTATAGCTCAGCATACAATATCAATTAGATCAAACATGTGTTTAAGTTGCTAAGACTGGTTGCTTGAGGCGTTGGGTCGTGATACATAGAATCTGAAGCGGTCATAGCTGTGTTTTATCGTGAATAAAACACAGCTATTGAAAAATCAGAATAAAGGATGGGAACTAACCATTTTATAAGTGTATTTTAATATGTATTACTTTAAAAAAGTAAAGTCTCTACTTTTAAAAATTACTTCATTCACTCAAATTAGTCAGTTACTCAGATATATTTGTCAAGAATCATTTTGTCTCATTTCTTTTTATATATTCATATTTTAAAGGATGCCGCGGAAAGGGAAGAGATCTCAGGCTCAAAAAATTCGATGGATAAAGTTGGATCTGGAGGATGAACAGACCAGACCCTCCAGGATTAACCAGGTACCATTAATATCTGTGTCTTGCATACATGCTAATTTCAGGGCACCTTAATATTTGGGACTAGGCCTGTCACGATTCCGCTTTATTAATCCCTTATATAAACAAAGACATCCAGATATCAGCTGTAGCTGAATAAAATGCAGATACAGATAAAGGTTATTTCACTGATGAAACGTGAAGACCATAAATATACAATTGTGACAATATTTTGCTTATCTGTGTTCATCTATGTATTTTCAAAAGAACATTTATAATGCAATACAGGACTCCAGACTAACGCTGGTTTCTCACCACATGCGTTAGCAGAGTGTAAACAACGTGTAATTTTTCCACACCCATGTTAACAGGTTAGAGCATTCAGACTGTACCCAGAGGCGTCGCAGAGCATACGCAGCAGTCCCGCGATCATTTCAGCACCAAGTCTATTTTTCCTGCGCCACTCCCGCTGAATTAAAGCCACAGTGCATTGTTCTTGATCATAATTAATCTGATTAACATGAAAAATAACATATTTCCACATAAATTCATGGAAGTGAGGTGTTTTGTGTTTAACAATCACCATATAATATTCAGTGCTATCAATTTTTTATTTTTTTTTATACTCAAACACATTGCACAGATTTTTTTGGCCAAACTTACTATAAGTACTATTTAGTATTGCTATAAAGACATTATCTTGCTAATTTTCTCTTGTCAGTCATTTATATAATAGTATTAAAAAAAATGTTGTGATGCATTTTTGCTATTCGCAGTCCAGAGAGAGAGAGAGATCTCTCATTCGGAACCACAGCGCGCACAACATGACAAGCCCCTGCTTAATGATTAACAAGGATAGAACTAAACATTCAAACGTATGGTTACACTTTAGACCTTTGATATTAATCACATGTTATTCTAGATTTAGATTTTCTCTTCCAATGATTATTATTGCAGGGCTCTAGAGTGCGACCAATTTGGTCGCACGTGCGATCTAATTTCTCACGGGTGCGACTAACAAAAATCCCAGGGCGCACTGGTGCGTCCAGCCATTCGAGAAAAGAAAAAAAAGTATCCGCGACTCAGAAACTCAACAAAAGACACTCCCGTTAGGCTTATATCGTGGTCTAAACCAATCAGAGATAGTGAAGGGCGGACCCCCCCTCTGATTGGCCGTGGTCCAGATATTCCTGTATGTGTGTGTGCGCGCGTTGACAAATGCGTCACGTGTGCTGCTGCAGTCAGACAGAGAGAAAGAGGTGAGTAGTAAAGATGCGTGCAGTGTTGCCAACTTAGCGACATTTAGCACCTTTGTAGACCCCCATAGCAACTTTTTGTTTTCCAAAAAAAGCAACTAGTGACAAATCGAGTCTCTAAGAGTGTCTCTGTGATCGCCGCGAGATCAGCGCGCTTTCTCTGCATCTGCTCTGTTCAGCGAGCGTCTGAGTGGAGCCCGTTCAGTTAAAACAGATATTATTGCTTCTCTAAATGTACATGCAAATATAGAAGAAATCACAGCACTGGAATTGTCTTGTCTTATATTGTGTCTTATTTGATTTCATCAGACAACGGCTCAATACAATTATAAATTAGTATTTTTGTGTAGACTAGCTTCTTGGAAGGGAGAGCTGGTTATGAATTCTTAAAGGGACGTGTTTCAGTCATTATTTCATATTTATCCTGTTGACTGACAACATAAACAGTCAAATATATAAAGTAAAACAGTTTTATTGAGAATTTGGCTGCATTAAAATACAGTATGAGTACAGAGAGACGATTAGACAGAACAGTTATTTTTTTCTTTACTTTACTTTGTCATTTAGCAGACGCTTTTATCCAAAGCGGCTTACAAATAAGAAGTAACTACAATTAAAAGTTAAAACTATACATATTATATACACACATTTAAGAAGATAAAGACATGAAATAAACATGACAAATGCATACAACATTTCAAAACTAAACATTTAAATGAAAATAAAGCTAAAGAAAAAATCAAAATATTAAATCAAGAAAAGGTATGAGTATAAAAATGCTTCTAACATAACACTAAAGGCCTAAGTATACTTCTTTTTTGCATAGTAAGAATTGGTTATAAAAACTGTAAATACTTTTTTTTTTCATTATGTTTAGTGCAATTATTTGGTAGTCTGTGGTGGGATGGGGCGCAGGATTGTTTTATAGGTTTAAGGGGGGGGGTTGAGAAGCACTGCACTAGAGCATCCCTTCGTTCAGACACAGTGGAAGATCTGATATGAATCAGTGTAGAGGGTCAAGTCTGGAAGATGTTGATGCTAGAGAGAGTGTGGTCAGCTGGTTTAGCCAAAGACAAAGATCAAGAAAGCTAAACTACAGGAGTTGGCCATCTGAGGGGCATGTGACTGCAATGGAGGATAGTCCATAATACATTGAGCCATGAGATGTTCAGTTTGACGCCCTTAAAACACTTAATTTAGATTTTATTTATCTTGATGTTTTAAGTTTAAATCTCTGCTCAGTGAAGCACTTTAAGCACCAACACTTTTTCAGTAAGTTACCTTTCTTGTAGAATTGTGCTTCAAATAAAGAACTTTATGTTGACCAGATTGTTAGTTAGTCGTTTTACTAGTCAATATTGCCTATATAAAAATTTGGGTGCACCTAACTTTTGTGCTGGTGCACCTAAGAAAAAAAGTTAGGCGCACCAGTGCACCCAGTGCAAAAAGTTAGTCTAGAGCCCTGTATTGTCTTTTGTGCACACTAAATGTGTGCAAATGCCTGTTTAGCACAAATGTCTTTGTCCCAAACATTATGAAGTGCAATTTAAAATTGAACACTGATTCTATAACACTAATTTTGACCAGCAGGCTAATTTCAGGTTGATTATTTACAGGTTGAACAGGCAAGCACCAGTGCAGCTGTAGCTCAGTTTTCGGATAGAATGTATGCTGAAGGTGGTGATATTGCACCCCGGGTTTTGTCTGTGCAGGCATCTCATTGTCAGGGTGATGTTAGGTATGACAGTTTCTCAAGAAATCATCAGTGCACATGTGTAGCGTTGACATTTTTGGTCAACCACAGTGAAGGGATTACGTTCAAGATGCCTGACCTTGATAGAGTTTTAAAGGAGGGAGATGCTTGGTATGTCGGTATTAAAATGCAGCTTATTGCTGAAGGAAGGTTTAAACGTAACCTTCTGACTATGGAGGAAGTACCTCTAAGTGTTTCCTCATTTAATCGGATACACAATGTGCGGAAGTCAGGAGTGATGATTGGATACCTCAGAGCCACAGGGAACCCTGGCATGGAAGAGTGGTGCATTCCTCTCACCGAAAGACTGCAGTGTCTCTCAACAGATGTCAGTCATGCTCTGCTCCTTGTTTCTCCAGAGTGTATTGCTGTGTTCAGAGACAGATCTGGAAGGTACGGATTTTTTGATTCACATTCAAGGACTGCTGAAGGCTTGCCCCATCCTACTGGTCATGGAACTGCTGTCATGTTGACTTTCACCCACCTGAGTGACATGGCAGACATAATTCTCCAGATCTTCTGGGATCGTGGTGATGAGACCAGCTATGAATTCATGCCTGTTTCTTTTGAAACCGCGCAACAGTCTGTCCAACTGCCTTCACCATCTGTTTGTGAACAGGTATCACAACTGATTTCAGCTCTACCAGAACCAGCAACAAATGTTGGAGCCAAAGAAAATCTTGTTGGCTCAGTAGCTAAAAATCAGGATATGGTAGATAAAATAAACAAGCACAGGAGAAGAAAGGAAATGCGTAGAACAATTGATATTTTAAAACAACACGGAGGACCGAAGGACACAAGTCCATCTAATGCGATGAGAAAACAGGGTTATGATAGAAATAGGTATTTGCAATTCCAGACAAATAAAAAAAAAGCCGTTAAGGAAAAGTACAAACAAGATCATCACTTCAGAAACAAAAAGAAAGACTACATGGCTAGACGGTACAAAATAGATAAAGTTGTCCAGTCAAAGAAGAAAGAGTACATGGTTAGGAGGTACAACACAGATGCTCTTGTCCAGTCAAAGAAGAAAGAGTACATGGTTAGGAGGTACAACACCGATGCTCTTGTCCAGTCAAAGAAGAAAGCGTACATGGTTAGGAGGTACAACACAGATGCTCTTGTCCAGTCAAAGAAGAAATCGTACATGGTTAGGAGGTACAGCACTGATACTCTATTCCAGAGGAGAATGAAAGAGTATATGGTGAAGAGATATGCAGGTGACCCAGAGTTCAGAGCACATCACATATTGCGATGTACCCTGCGCAAGACCCAAAAATGTGTTGGTGATGCTGCATATCACATTCTTCATCGGCTGCAATGCGCACTCAGGATAAAAAGGAAATATAAACCGTACATCCGTTCCAGCCAGCAAACACCCCAGCCTTTGGTAAACAATTTAATGGAAAGTGCCATACATGCATTCCGGTGTAAGATTCAGCATGGCCCTACACATGTCTGCACAGTCTGTCACAGAGCCCTGTTTCCTAACCAAGTCAGGGTCTGTGATAGAACGAGATACGCCAAAAACGTTCACGTTGCAGCGACTTGCCTAACGGGGAAGTATGTTCATGCTTGTGACAGTGCCTGCTCGGGTTCCTGCGTAGTTCCGGAAGAGAGAAGACAGGAGTGGATTTGCCACACTTGTGACAGCCACCTTAAGAGAGGACAGATGTCTTCAATTGCAGCAGCCAACAAACTGGAGTTGCCGCCAATCCCTGCGGAATTGGATGAATTAAATGTCCTTGAGCGTCAACTAATTGCAAAAATTTTACCGTTTGCAAAAATAGTTTCATTGCCCAAAGGACAGCAGAGAGCAGTACGTGGTGCCGTTGTGTGCGTGCCCTCCGAGATGGAGAACACTGTCAACTCTCTGCCAAGACCAAGAAGTGAGGCCCAGCTGCTGCAGGTGAAGCTGAAGAGACACGTAAAGTTTAAAGGATACCAGCAGTTCCAGACTGTCAACATGCGCAACGTGCTTGCAGCTTTATCGAAGCTGAAAGCGATGCATTCAGAATACAGGGATATCTCCATAAGAGAAGACGCTGTATTTGAAAGTGCCCTGGACGAGGAAGCTGCTGTCTCTGAAAGTCACCTGGACGAGGAAGCTGATGCCTCTGAGAAGCAACAAGAAGTTGATGTTGCTGAGCAGAATGAGCAACAAGTTAGCGTTGAGGAAAAGGATGAGCTTCGACCCGGCCTCACATTAGACACGTGCATGCAGCCGCCTGACATCGCACAGGAGATCTTGTCGTACGGTGAGGGAATATTTAGTGTCGCACCTGCACAAGGACAAAAGCCTGTTGGTTTTTTCAAAATCCCAAAGCTGGAAGCCATGGCGTTCCCTGTTCAATTCCCCACTGGACAAAATTCCATTGATGAGGAAAGGCAAATTTCAATATCTCCCAGTATGTATTTCAACGCGAGATTGTTCAGCGTGGACACGCGTTTCGCAAAGGATCAGAGTTATCTTTTCTTTGCACAGTTTGTAACGGAAACGCAACTGGCTAGAAACAGCATGTCTATCCAGTTGCGAAAAGGCAAACCCATCACAAGAGATGGCCGGAAAATTTCCAACAGACTGCTTCAAGACAAACGGGAGGTTGAAAGATTGGTACACAACAGAGACGCCACACGGTTCATGCAACCACTGAGAGGCACTCCATCTTATTGGGAGAAAACTTTGCGAGATCTACAGGCTATGATAAGACAGTTAGGAACCCCTACGTTTTTTTGCACGTTCAGCGCAGCCGAAATGAGATGGCCTGAAGTCATAACCGCGATCAAGGCCCAGCAAGGTGAACACGTCGACTTTTCCCAGCTTGACTGGACGACGAAGTGTGAAATCCTCCGAAGCAACCCGGTCACTGTCATGCGCATGTTCGAGAAACGGGTGGATGCGCTAATGACTCATCTGCTTTTGTCGCCCGCCCAACCCATCGGTGAAGTTCAGGACTACTTTTACAGAGTGGAGTTTCAAGCTAGAGGAAGCCCACACATCCATCTTCTTGTTTGGATAAAGGACGCACCCGAGTTTGAACGGGAATCTGATGGGGATGTTTGTGACTTTATCGACCGCAACATAACCTGCCAGTTGCCCGATTCCTCGGCTGATCCTGAGCTTCACCGGATCGTCACAGAGGTTCAGCTTCACAGCAGGAACCACTCAAAGTCCTGCAAGAAGGGAAATGTAATGTGTCGATTTGGGTTCCCCAAACTACCGGTGTCTAGCACCACGATCACTCGTCCGCGACCACAGCGTCCTGAAGAAGAGGATGACACGGACACTTCTCCATCTGGAAGCTGCATGTTTGCGTCTAAAAGCACACAACCACAGCGTCCTGAAGACGAGCATGACAAAGCACAGAAGGAAGCGGACAGAAGAAAGTTGAGACAGGAAGCTGCTCGAAAGGCAATGAGCGAAGCCAGGGCCAAACTCAAGCCGGTGTGGGATCTGTTGAATGACCCCCAAGCCTCCTTTGACAGCTTGTCAGAGCTACTGACAGAGTGCAAGATGTCCATCGAGGATTACGACGAGAACGTTGAAGCATTGTCCAATGCCAACGTGATTCTGCTGAAGCGTGATCCGAAGGAGTCTTGGGTGAATGGATACAATCCCGATTTATTAAGGGCATGGAACGCCAATATGGACATTCAATTCGTTATTGACGCGTTTAGCTGCGTTATGTACATGCTTTCGTATATTTCCAAGCCGGAGCATGAAATGGGCGATTTACTTAAAAATGTGATCGAGAGTGTGCGCGAGACGAACGTTAGCGAGGAGGATGAGATGAAGCAGATCATGCAAGTCTACTCCAAACACAGGCAAGTTAGCGCTCAGGAGTCTGTGGCACGAACATGCAGCTTACCGTTGAAGAAGTGTTCACGAAGTGTTGTGTTTCTACCGACGGATGATGACGCGCTAAAGATGAGTCTTCCCCTTAGCGTCCTGCAAAATAAAAATCCTGATTCAGAGGATGTCTGGATGTCGGGGATGATCGATAAATACAGAGCAAGGCCTCTAACGCGTGATTTTGAAAAGATGTGCCTGGCAGATTTTGCTTCGGAGTGCCGCATCGTGTATGGTCAGCAAACGGAAGGCAAAAATGTTCACCGGCTGCTCAACGGCATGGGTTTTTTTCAGAAAAGAACGTCTGGGAAGGCTGCAGTCATTAGGTTTGCACGTTATTCGGAGAAGAAGCAACCCGAGAAGTTTTACGGTAGACTACTCAAGCTTTATATGCCACATCGGACCAGCGAACAGCTAAAACCTCCTGGGTTTCCAACGTACGAGACGTTTTACAAAGGTGCAAAGGTGGAACTACCCACTCACCCTGATTTGCTGATGCCTGTCTGTGCCGTAGTTCAAGCCCACAAGGAGAAGTTTGAAAAACACAGCGACGAGTTGGACAAGGCATTCGATCAGCTGGAACAGCAAGGACCGTCTGAGAACGCATGGAACTCTTTTGCACCTGAAGTAGAATTGGATCGCTTGGAGTGCATCGCTGAACGACAAGACATAATTTCGGATGATGAGGACGTACAAGACGATGTCCCAGAATTCCAGGTTCTTGAACATGGAGACGGGGTCGTGCCACAAATAGAGGCACCGCAGATGAGTGTTGAATTTGTCAGGAGCTTGTTCCGAAGTCTCAATGAGACGCAGGCAGCCATATTCTATACGGTCTGCCAGTGGTGTCAGAAGCGCGTGTGGGGTCATAATCCAGAACAGTTTTTTTACTTCGTGTCAGGTGGTGCTGGTTGTGGCAAATCACACGTCATCAAGTGCATATACACGGAAGCGACCAAGATTCTGCGACAACTGCCTCGACTACGGGAGGAAGGGGATCTGTCCGTGCCCACGGTGCTCTTGAGTGCATTTACTGGAACGGCAGCGTTCAACATTTCCGGCAAAACGCTGCATTCCATTTTGAAACTGCCAAGGAATCTGAAGCCACCCTATCAAGGACTTGGAAATGCCCTAGATGAGCTTCGAGCAACACTACGCGACGTGGAGATTCTTATCATCGATGAAGTGTCCATGATTTCAAAGGATCTTTTTGCCTACATAAACTGGAGATTTCAGCAAATCAAAGGCAGCAAGAAACCGTTTGGGGGAATCTCTGTCCTCGCTGTGGGCGACTTCTATCAACTGCCACCTCTGGGTAAAGCCAAACCACTCTGCGTGTACGAAGACGATGTTTTGGACTTCTGGAAAGCACATTTCCAAATGATTACTCTCTCCGAGATCATGCGTCAGAAAGAAGACCTGGCTTTTGCCCAGCTTTTAAACCGCATACGGGTGAAGCAGAAGACCGACGATCTTGTCGAACAAGATCGAGATTTGTTACTCCAGGCCGTGAAGGACCCCAAAGACTGCCCGTGTGATGCACTGCACGTATTTGCCACCAACAAGGAAGTTCACAGACACAACACTGAAACAATCCACGCTCTTCACGCTGACATCATTACCATCGATGCCGAGGACTACAGGAAAGACCCAAGAACGGGAGGGATGAAGAGACAAAACAAGCCCGTCACCGGAAAAAAGGACGACTTGCCTGACACCATAGAAATTGCGTTGGGAGTACGCATAATGGTGACAAGGAATTTGGATGTCGAGGACGGTCTATGCAATGGGTGCTTTGGGAAGATTTCTCATATTGTCAGTAAGACAAAAGACGGGGTCGACACCGTACACATGCTAGGGCTTCAGCTGGACAATCCGAATGCAGGCAAGAAACACCGCAAAAGGGTGCAGGGTGAAGAAGACGACTGTGTGTATATCGAGAGATCCGAAGAAAGTCTAAGGAAAGGAGCGGTTCGTCGACAATTCCCCATCAAATTAGCCTACGCCTGCACAGCTCACAAAGTCCAAGGCATGACAATGGAGAATGCCGTGGTGTCGCTGAAGAAGATTTTCGAGCCGGGAATGGCCTACGTTGCCCTCAGCAGAACGACCTCGCTTCGTGGACTACACATTACGGACTTCAACGAAAAGAAGATCTATGCCGACGCTACAGTCACAGCCTCGTTGGAAAGCATGACGAGAGCATCATTCGACGGAATCATGCCGCTTTTACAGCACGTGAGGGAAAGCGACTTGGATCAAACGCTCAAAATAATTCATCACAACACGGAAGGACTGTCATCCCACATCGAAGATATCCGATGCCATCATGAACTGCTTCTGTCGGATATTCTTTGCATGACGGAAACTCACCTGACCGGGTCACTCGTAACACCCCACGTACAATTAGAAGGCTACAACGCATTTATGCGAAACCGACATGTCTCCTACTCGACACACCAAGAAATTGCTAAGAAAGCTGGTGGTGGAGTCGCAATATATTGCAAAGAGCACATTTCAGCTCAGCCTAGGCAGTACGTGCAAAATGTGACCGATCTGGAGTACGTCGTCATCAAAGTAGACAGCCCGATCAAAGCAACAATCGCTGCTGTGTACAGGCCGCCGCACTACAAATTTGAAGAGTTCTCCAAAAACTTGAAGAGTCTGCTGGATTATTTGGACATGGTGGACGAACATCCCACACTAATCTGTGGAGATTTTAACGAAGATCTCCTCTGCGCAGGTAAAAAAACTGTTCTGGAATTATTTCAGTCTAAAGGATACACGCAACTGATCACCACAGCAACAACCAAAAAGAACACTCTACTGGATCACATGTACGTCTCTCGTCCGGAATTGTGCCTTCAGTCGGGTGTGTTGCATAGTTATCATAGTTATCACAATCCCGTGTACTGTGTGTTGCGTTAATTCGGGTTTTTTTTGGTGGACAGATACTGTTGTGTTTTGTGGTAGCTTAGTGTGCCATACGGAACCGTTTGCCACTGAACCTGCTTTAACGACGACAGTGGGGCTTCAGCCTTATTCAAACGGTTGGGCGCGTATGGTCGTGTTGCGGTTAGATTGTGGTTTGGACATTTTGGTTAGGTCATGTTTAGGGTTTATGCCACTGAGCTACTAGGAAGGACCAACCTCAGCAGCAGCAGGAAGGACGGAGGACTAGTGTGACCGCTCCAGGGAGGACACAGACAGTCAGAGCAACAGTGGCAGTAAGTTATAAAAGACAAAGGAAAGAGAGAAGTAGCAAGACACCATTGTAATGTTTGATTTTGACCTTATAACATACATTTTAACTTTAATTGATGTTCAATCTACACAATTTGTGACAATCTGTGCGGGATATGCAGTCCCCTGCTATTCTATGATTGATATGTGCCCTTCTGTAAGGCTGCAGGAAGAATTGGGAGACCATAGCAGTCCTGTCTGGATATGAGTGTGCAATATACCTTCTAAAGCTAAGTGTTAAAAGATTTTGCTTCAGTCGGTGTACTACTGCTTTACATAACCGTATTTGAATGGAAATGTTATATTTGAATCTAATTTTGATTTGTATGTTTTTCAGGAACCAGCCAAATGAAGTGAGATTGTCTGAGAAGATCACGTGTGCTACATCAATGACGATGACGAGCTGGATACCAGCTTATGTGCTCATTTCTTTCCGTAAGTTTTATTTCTGAATTTTTTGGGGTTTTTTTGGTTTATTAGTACGGGTGTATTAGTGATCCCATTGTTCATTTATTAATTTCATGCCCAGAGAACAGGTCCAAATATCTATGGCATTGAGGACAACGCTGAAGAATGAAGAAGCAGAGGAAGAAGCACACTGAGGTAAAGTTTGTCAAAAACTACTGATAAGGTCTAGTGTTTCAGTGCATTTTATTATACAATGGTTTCAGGGTTTTTCCCAGGTCAAAAATTGTCTTCGTTGGTGGCCAACAGACACTGTTGTCCTATCTTGCTCTCTTAAAAAAAAGAGCAGATTTTACCACTATCATTTCAAATTAAAAAGCTATGAAATCCAATTTTGTTGTATAATCATATTGCTATTAAAAAGTTAAACTAAAAAAAATAGCATCAAAACGTTTATTTTAACTAATAGTCTTCATTTTCTAATACGTAGCTAACAATTGAATAAAATTAACAGCTAGCTAACAACTTGCTTTGCGCTTTATGATTTTAATAACTCCAGTATGAACTTTGAACTTTTTATTTTTGACAATGTTATTTATTTAAAAAACTGCTGTTCAATGTTTATTCATGTTAGTTCACTGCATTTACTAATGTTAGCACTTACATCTTTTGATTTAAAAAATGTACCGTATTAGTAAATGTTAAAAATCACTGTCCGATCTCTACCACTTTGTTTATTTAAACGGGGAGTCATCTCAATTATCACCAGTAAAGTATGGAGTACCACAAGGATCTGTCCTAGGTCCTCTATTATTTTCATTATATATGCTGCCCCTTGGTAATATTATTAGAAAATACGGGATTAGTTTCCATTGTTATGCTGATGACACTCAACTATATATCTCAACAAAACCAGATGAAACTTCTAAACTATCTAAGCTAACAGAGTGTGTTAAAAATATAAAAGATTGGATGACCAGTAATTTTCTCCTATTAAATTCAGATAAGACCGAGATATTACTTATTGGACCTAAAAACAGTACACAGAATCTCTTGGATTACAATTTGCAACTAGACGGATGTAATGTTACTTCCTCTACAGTTAAAAATCTGGGTGTTATATTAGACAGCAACCTATCTTTTGAAAATCATATTTCCAATGTTACAAAAACAGCATTCTTCCATCTTAGAAACATTGCCAAGCTACGGAACATGTTAAGTGTTTCTGATGCAGAAAAGTTAGTTCATGCATTCATGACCTCTAGACTGGACTATTGTAATGCACTGCTAGGTGGTTGTCCTGCATCTTCAATAAACAAGCTACAGATAGTACAAAATGCTGCGGCTAGAGTCCTTACCAGGTCAAGAAAATATGATCATATTACTCCAATTTTACAGTCTCTGCACTGGCTACCTATTAAGTTTCGTATCAGTTACAAAATATTATTACTTGCCTATAAGGCCCTAAATGATTTAGCTCCTGCGTACCTAACTAATCTTCTATCACGCTACAATCCAACCCGCTCCCTTAGGTCGCAAAACTGTGGACTCTTGGTAGTACCTAGGATAGCAAAGTCCACTAAAGGAGGTAGAACTTTTTCATATCTGGCTCCTAAACTATGGAATAGCCTTCCTGAAAACGTTCGGGGTTCAGACACACTCTCTCTGTTTAAATCTAGATTAAAGACGCATCTCTTTAGCCAAGCATTCATATAATGCATCTCACAATCTTGTACTGCCAGTCTATCTGAACAAATGCACATTATTATGCTTTAGCTTTGGTTATACTGATAATTTCATCCAGGGTTATTCCTGGATGGAGCAGCTGCTACGCTAATTGTCTTACTGTTTCTATGTTACTGCGTTAGGAATTACACAAGCTTCATTCTGGATCCTACCCTTAAACGATAGAGATGACCGAACACCTGAGAAGAGACGATGACAACCCCTCCGAGGACCTCCGAGATGAGCCCCAGAGACAGATCTCCAGTGAGGACCTCGTCACCTAGACATCCATCGGGGAAAGACCCCTGGAACCAGTGGACCACTTACACTCTGACTTTGCTGCAGTTGGAACAAACTACTGATTCGTCTGGCCGGAGGGGAACTGGCCCCCCGACTGAGCCTGGTTTCTCCCAAGGTTTTTTCTCCATTCTGTCACCGATGGAGTTTTCGTTCCTTGCCGCTGTCGCCTCTGGCTTGCTCAGTTGGGGACACTTCACTTGCAGCACAATCATCGACTTGATTGCACAGATATTATTTAAACTGAACTAAGCTGGACAATGCCATTACTAAATTCAATAATGAAATGCATTCAGCAGATAATTGAGTGTTAAATCCTGTCATTTTACATTATTGACAAAATTTGCCTATTTTGATATTGTGCAGTGCTTTGTTACAATTTGTATTGTTAAAGGCGCTATATAAATAAAGGTGACTTGACTTGACTTGACTAACAAAGATTAATAAATGCTAAAAAAGTTAAATGCAGGAAAACCATGGGTTTTGTTCAAAGATGTATGATTTCAAGTAAAAACTAAAGGCTTACATCTGACCCATCAACTATGCTGCACAAGAACTCTTGGAGAATCAGAACAATTCAAATAAATTCACTAACATTATCATATATGTTTTACCTCCTCTGCCTTCAGGATATCCAGGGAGACAGATGCGCGCCATTCAGCATAGAAACATCAGAGACAGAGTTCACCTGAGCATAGAGGGAAACCAGCTTCTCCTGAGCAAACCTGAGAGACTGGAGCGGGTGGAACTCCAAAGTTGAAACCAAAAGTCCTTTTAAAGGCAACAACGGCTCTTTTCAGAGTTACCCACCTCTCTGCACTATAGGCTAAACTAGTACATAATTAAAAACAATGATTTTTATATTCTTAGGGGTAATGCTGTAAAGATAATTTTAATACAAAGTATATCTAATAACTAGTACAACACTAGAATCTAATCCATTTGCTGGGTGGAATTTGACACAACAGGCGTTTAAAAAAAATATTTTAAATAAACATTTGGTTAATTGCCGCATACTGTATTTTTGTCGTTATTGAAAGTTAGTCATTGTCACATTATGAATATTTTCTTGTGAACTTCAGAGAAGATCCAGGTATATTCACAGATGGTTCTTTAAGGTGGTAAGTGGCCGGGTCATTTAAAAGCTTACGTTTCAATGAGCTTTATATACTCAACATTTATAAAATCAAGACCGCTACATGTACAGGATATCAACAGTCAATTAATTTTTGATGCTTTGAAAAGAATAACATGTATTCATATTCAGACACACCTGTTGACCTGTCTTCACACAGCTTCACTGAACAGCATCCAAATGGCATTTTAATCCAGAAGTGTGCATAATTGGAGGAATATTGATATATTTAGACAATCATCAATTCGTATTCCAATACATTTTGCGACCTGATGATGACGATTAGTGGCGTCCAGCGATCGCTGAACAAGTTCATGAAAATTATGACCAGATGCTGTAGTACGGTATTGTAACATTTTCTCATTTCTTAATTCTAAACTTTACACTTTTATTTATTTCAACTACAAATGAAATTGAAAACCAATGAAAATTAAATATAATTTAACAGTTAAGTATTAATGTGCACCACGATCAATCAGATCTCGTGTGTCAGAGTTAAGTGCCTGAGTGTAAAGTAACTGCTCATGTATACTCTGCTGGGTCCTTCACAGAAATGAGTGAGATGTGCCATTTTAAACAATAAAAATAATATAATATGCACTGTTGCTCAGTATTAAATTATAGCTTGAGATGCATGATATTTTAATTAGCTACCAGTAGGATACATACAAGAAGCACGTTCAGAGACGCGCAGACGGTTGTCGTGGTAACGTTATTTAAAAGCTTAAAATCAGTCTAAACCATATTACCATATGAACACTGCAACCATTGTCACAAATCATAAACATTAGTTCATAACCAGTTGGCATAAATGTGCGATATAATTAATTGATTGCGAAGTGCTCTAGCGTGCTGTTGGGTGGGGCCACCTGTAAAATGCGCAACAGCCAATCAAATGTGGCTCACTCAATCATAAATACTGGCGGGTAAATCGCTGTTCTCTCACTCTTCTTTCAGAAGCAACATATAGAAGCCATATTTCAGCTTCCAGAAAATTGTATGGATACTAGGGTACTAGGTTATATGGTTGCTATGGTGTGCTTAGACTGTCAACTAGTCTTTAAATATCATCCCATAAACTGTATGAGTCAAAAAAGCCGAACTCCATGTTTCTACTAAAACCATGAATAAGCCATATCTCAGCACCAGAACATCGTACAGACATGTTTGTTGGCTCGTATTCAATCATGTACATTACCCTAGCAACCGGGTGGTGTTTTTTGCCACTGCAAGCACCATTTCACATTTTCTTCTGGAAATGTACATTCTAGTATTGTTATTACTATTCGCCCTGACCAAACTTCGGCGCGCTACTCCTCCCGCAGTTTTTGCCACAGAGCCATGAATGAGGTGTCAAAACGTGCGGCCTAATCGGGAATGGTGTGCTATGACTTTTATAAGCGATCGGGGGTACGATGTTCGCCCCAGGGGCGAAATAGCGGCCAAAAAAAACGCATAGACTTAACATTGCGAAAAACTTTGACGCCTCATAGCTCAGAGAGTGGATTTCACAGAAATGTGAAATTTGCCACATTTGAAGAGGCTGGCAGGCTCTGTAGGACCATATCTCAAAATGGGGTAAAAGTTGCACCCCTGGGGGGCAGGAGCGTCCCAAAGTTGCCCCATTGACTTTCTATGGTGTAGGACCTAGCAACCACCCAGAACATCCTAGCAACCGCCTAGCAACGCCCTAGCAACCACCCAGAACACCCTAGCAACCGCCTAGCAACAACCCTAGCAACCGCCTAGCAACCGGGTGGTGTTTTTTGCCACTGCAAGCACCATTCACATTTTCTTCTGGAAATGTACATTCTAGTATTGTTATTACTATTCGCCCTGACAATACTTCGGCACGCTACTCCTCCTGCAAAGTTTGTCATAGACCCATGAATGAGGTGTCAAAACGTGCGGCCTAATCGGGAATGGTGTGCTATGACTTTTATAAGCGATCGGGGGTACGATGTTCGCCCCAGGGGCGAAATAGCGGCCAAAAAAAACGCATAGACTTAACATTGCGAAAAACTTTGACGCCTCGTAGCTCAGAGAGTGGATTTCACATTTCTGTGAAATTTGCCACATTTGAAGAGGCTGGCAGGCTCTGTAAGACCATACCTCAAAATGGGGTAAAAGTTGCACCCCTGGGGGGCAAGAGCGTCCCAAAGTTGCCCCATGGGCCGTCCTACACCATAGAAACCGCTTTTCAATTGAACATAACTCTGGATCACAGTGTCATAGAGACAAGGGGGCGGGCTCATTTGACTCAGACGACCAATCAGCATCTCAGGATCATTGTGAAGCTATCAAGCTACGCCCCTAGCAACCATTTAGAGCACCTTAGCAACACGTCCCATAGACTTCCATTGAAAGAGATCAAAGGGATATCTCAGGATAGAAGTGTCATAGAAACATGAGGGTGGGCTCGTTTGACTCGGGGCAGCAAGCAGCCAATCCTGAATCACCTCAACACTCACTGGCCACGCCCTAGCAACCATTGTCGAGCACCTTAGCAACCAAAATTCACAGAGGAATATCTTCCATTCTGAATGTCACAGAGGCGTGGGAGTTGGTTTATATCATTCATACTGACAAGAAGCCTTTGGAGTATCGTGATTGCTAGCTGCCAAGCCACTCCCTAGCAACCAAACAGAGTACCCTAGCAACCGTTTTGCAAGACCTATATCTCTGCATCAGAACATCGTATAGAGATGGGGGTTGGTTTATACATTCACACTGACTTTGGAGCTTCATGATTGGCAGCTGCCAAGCCACTCCCTAGCAACCAAACAGAGTACCCTAGCAACCGTTTTGCAAGACCAATATCTCTGCATCAGAACATCGTATAGAGATGGGGGTTGGCTCTTTTGACTCATGCTAGCAAACAGGACTTGCTACATGCTACACATGCTAGCAGTGAATAGCTACATGCTAATAGCGCTTAGCTAAGTGCTAAATCATGCCAATAAAATGCTACAAACTCCATAGTAACCATCTGTGACAACTACCAACCACCTAGTAACACCATAGCAACCACCCAGATTACCCTAGCAACCGCCTAGCAATGCACCCTACATTACCCTAGCAACCGGGTGGTGTTTTTTGCCACTGCAAGCACCATTCACATTTTCTTCTGGAAATGTACATTCTAGTATTGTTATTACTATTCGCCCCTGACAATACTTCGGCACGCTACTCCTCCTGCAAAGTTTGTCATAGACCCATGAATGAGGTGTCAAAACGTGCGGCCCTAATCGGGAATGGTGTGCTATGACTTTTATAAGCGATCGGGGGTACGATGTTCGCCCCAGGGGCGAAATAGCGGCCAAAAAAACCGCATAGACTCAACATTGCGAAAAAC